>VVHJ01002857.1:0-12994 GCA_015107715.1 Tylochromis polylepis | reverse complement strand
TAGAGCAACTTTTTCTTCAAGCAAAAAAAAAAAAGAAAAAAGAAAAAACTTCCATCAGGCTGCACTGAGTGGCTACTTTGGCGATGAGAAACTTGCCCACCCCGCCTTCTTCCTCCTGCCCCTTCATACTTTGTTCGCTAAAGAATCAGAAGGCGTGAGCGCGCATTGCAGGAGCGTGCATACGGTATGCCTTTCTTTATGCATCCCCACAATGAAAAAAAGAGCATTTAAACAATAAAGCACAACAACAAGCTCTGTGGGCCTGCAGCTGGGAATCATGACTTCACCATGCCTTTAGTGAACCAACAGCGTGAAACGCGCACAAAAGAGGGAGCGGCTTCCAGCCAAGAAATTCCGAAAAGTAAAATCAGGAGCCCATGCGCACAGCAGACATCCAAGCATGATAATCTGCCATCATAACACTGCCTATTGCATCACTTTTTTTGTTGTTGTTTATTTGGGGTTTTTTTTAATGTTTTTTTACGTCATCTTCAACTTTTTACCCACAGAAGGTCTGATATCGTCTGTAAAAGTTCAAAGTTGTTGTTTTTCTTACCTGTGGATCACGACGGGACAAAGTAGAGCTCTAGAGTCGAGTGAGAAGTGGAGAGGAAAGGAGAGGGAGCCTAGTCTGCAGTCGGGTCCTCCACTACACTCAATGATAAAACCAAACTCAATACCCGCTCAAGCCCCTCCCACCTTTTTAAGACATACAGTACACATCTACCCTTGGCTGCATTGTACGCTTCGGTCTGCTCTTGTAACGCCGAGCCCGAGTCCAAAGTGAAAAAAGTCAACTATGTCAGTTCTCCTAAAAGCTTGTGCAAAGCTCCCAGCATCTAGAGTGACTCGAGGCAGAAAGTGGACACTTTTTTTTTTCTTTCTGGAAAGCCTTCTGGGATAAATAAAGTGTCAACAGAGATCGCATGAGATGTTTATCTTGGACAAAAAAGGGGCTCACAGTGCAGACCAGCAGGCCCCAAAGACTGCATAATGTGTTGGCAACTGAGTTATAGAGTTCCTTGAACTCCTCACCACTATGTGAGCTATCATAACATGACAAATAACCACAGTTATCAAATTATATAACTGCTCAAGACATTCATTTATGCAGTGACTCTGAAAAGGCATGTGGGCTAAGTAAAATGAATATCTCATTAGCTAATGTTGCCAAGCTATTGACATGCATATGAGTCTTAGTGGGAATCCAATTTTCCTATGATACTTACTCATTCTAGCAAGAATTATTTCTTTTAACAGATATAAAAATGTCCTGTGTCCATTAGACAGAAGTTTTTTCCTACCAGTTTAAGAAACCCCTGGCTATAATTTAGCAAGATTTTGTCATTTGCACTGATAATGAGTTCGCTATACTGTCTATATGTATATACAGAGCCAGTTTATTAGGTACACCTTACTAGTAACAGGTTGGACCTCTTTTGCCTTCAGAGCTGCATTAATTCTTTGTTGCACAGATTCAAAAAGGTGCTAGAAACATTTGTCAAAGACTTTGGTCCATATTGATGCAACAGTTTTACACAATTGCTGCAGATTTCTTGTGATGTGAATCTCATTCTAAGACATCCCAGAGGTACTCTATCAGGCTGAGATCTGGTGACTTTGGAGCCCATTTGAATACAGTGAATTGATTGTCATGTTCAAGAAACCACTTTAACATGATTTGATTTTTGTGACACTGCGCTGTCCTGCTGGAAGCAGCCATCAGAAGGTGTGTACAGGGTGGGTCCATGCTTTCTTGTTGTTTATGGTGAAAGAGTGGCACCTGATGTGGTCTTCTGTTGCTGTAGCCCATTGTTTGTAGTGCATTCAGAGTTGCTCTTCTGCATACCTTGGCTGTAATGAGTGGTTATTTGAGCTACTGTCACCTTCCTATCAGCTCAAAGTCATCTGTCCATTCTCCTCTAACCTCTGGCATCAACGAGGCATTTTCACCCGGAGAACTGCTGCTCACTGGATATTTTATCTTTTTGCGACCAGTCCCAGTGGAAGAACAGTTTCTGAAACACTCAGACCAGCTCATCTGGCACTAACAACAGCGCCACATTCAAAGTAACTTAAATCACCTTTCATCGCCATTCTGATGGTCACTTTGAACCTCAGCTGGTTGACATGGTCTTGACCATACCTAAATTCCCTAAGCTACTGCCATTATATAATGAGCAGATGTACAGGTGTACCTAATAAAGTGACAGATACATATGTATATTCAGCAGGGTGTGTTCAAATGACAGAGGATATCTGATCAGGTCTCTTCTGTGAAATGCTCAGACAGTAAAATGTAGAGACGGAGTCACAAGTAGGCTACGTTCAGTATGTTAACGCCTCTTAGCGTGCAAGCATGCTAATGCTTGGGTAAAATCTTATGATGTTCTGGTGCTTTTATTGAAAAATCAGGAGAATATGCTATTAAAATTCAAACTGAAGGGGGGGGGGGCAATAATGTGTTTTTCAAATGGTTACCAATTGGAAAACTATCCAGCAGTTGAGATTTCACTGAACCAAAAATGCTTTCAGCGTGGCTAAAGAGAGAAAGGACAAGTAATAAGTAGCAATTATGGTTGGTGTGAGGTAATATATTATTTATTTTCCCCATGCAAATGGTTAGATGGATCTTTGTAGGCTACACCTACATAAGAGTGTTTTTGGGTTTTCCAGGATTCCATAATATTTATTTATTTATTTTGGAAACGCAAATGCTTTAGCGCTGAGTGAAAAAAAAGTGGAACTGTCTCATGCAGCACTTAAAAGCTACTGAGCTACTGGGCACATACAGAACATAGAGGTCATATCAACCGAAGCCCATCCCCACCCTGACATTTGGGCAACATTGTTAGCATTAATGCATTGCCTGGGCCTAAAAGCAATACGTTTTAAATAATCAAACACTGGAATCCTTGATCACATGTTCACCTTAGAAGAGTTTTTATAACATAATTTCATAATTTTGTGCTGAAACCACAAAATTCCCAGAAAGAGAACAACAACAAAAAACAAACAAACCCCAAAACACCTGACCTTTATCTTCAATAGAAACTACAGCGCCTACATTACTCTCTGTGTCAGCCCTTACACGAGATGATTAAGGCATCAAGAGAATTGCAGAAGTGAAGTTTCATATTTGATTCCCTCCACCAAATGCACCTCAGCTATTTCTGACCTCGTGTCTGTCAGCAATTTCAGGATACAGAGAGTTAGGAGGTGACAAACACAATAGCAGCAGTGTTCTACTTTCTACTGTGAAACAGCAGCACGCAGACACTGCTCAGCTTTGTCCCCCCCTTTAAAACAATGATGCTCAGAACAAAGAGCGAACTTATGAGCATTAGGCAACTGGTGCAGAAATGAGCACCATATGCGCCGGTGCTCTTTTGCATGTGCTTTTTAAAGATAAAGCGAAAGAAATGCGCTCTGCTGATTGTGTACACGTGCAAACGCAGTTGTGAGTAAGTGTGCGTGTGTGTTGACATAACAAGGAGAGAGAGGAGGGTTAGAAGGCCATTACACTCAACAAATCTGAAAATGTGTTTATGTTAACTCCTTTGAAAAATGATGTATTTAAAGATAAACCTGTCGTTCTTCATCTTGCGTGTTTCTTTTTCGACTTTTATTCCTCATCCAGTTTGCAAACAACAGCTGCCTCAGAAACCTCCATTACCCTGAGCTGAATCAAGTCACGGTATAATTTAATTGCCAAAAATGATGCTGTGGTTTGGGCACGTTTATAGTTAGCACAATGCCCGTATACTCAGGGCCTGTGATGCCTTTGCTATATTTACATCATGAGCTCACCTGTTTACCTCAGCCACACACTTCAGTTTGAGCTGTGCCTCCTCAAGTAGAGGTGGACAGAACGATTCAAATGTCTTTACTATTGATACCAACACGGGTATTGGTATTAAACTGACAGCAGTGCGACTGGATTGGGACTTTGTTTCTTTACTCTAAGTTCAGTATGTAGCCCACTGAATTGTGTAGAATAAATAATTTCTTGGAAATGAAAACAAATATACCTCACACACTATGAAAAAACGTTTTTGTGTTCACCGTCACGCCTGTTTTATTTGTAGCCTATAGCCCATTTAAACAACAGAAATTGACCCAAAGTGCTTTAAAGACAGGCACAGCTCTTCAAAAAAACAAGTTACATAAAAAGCTGAAATGTGTATTTTACTGTGTTAGTGCTCATTAAAATGTGTTCAGAATTTTCAGATGGATGATGATTCATCTCATAAGTCATGGCACACAGATCTCTACTCGATAAGCTGCCTTTATAGGTTAAAAGTACTGGGATTGCAATACTGGCCCTGTATTCACTTGTATTAGGTCAAAATCAAAATGTGCAGTAATTCTGTGCACTATTGTTCAGGGCTTTTTGGCTTTGTGCATCCTAACAGAGTTTCCCTACTACAAACGCATTGCTCAATAAGTCTTGCCCATGAAGGTGCCAGAAGAGGCAGCACTGAGCATATAGAGACGAACCTGGGAAGAAAACATTGTGACTCTAGGCTGTTTTGCTTTCTGCGAGCCGTTTGCAGCTGCTGTCAAGGATTCATAGATCTTTGGCGCCTCAGGCCAGAGAGGTTCACATTGCCAAAAATCTGACATGTATACCTTCAAAATGTTACATCAGCTAAAACACCTCAGAAGCAATTATAAAGGTTCTAACACTGCATTGCTTTCAACAAACCCCTGACATTTTCCCCATTTCATCATATTGTTTTAAATTAGATGAAAGAGTGCGTTGCCATCTTGTGTGAAACTGATGTTCCAGAGGTGAAGGTAGAAGTCGTGGAAAAGCGCAATTGTTAATGATGTCATCACGCTGTTTGAGAAGAAAGTAATGCCATTAGTGTCAGACATCAACTTCATATGGATTAATTCATACTGCAGCCCTCGCTCCGACTATGTATGTATGATGGATGATTGGTATCTGAGATGTCTCGGAGGTTCAGCTGGTCAATGTGCATATCAAATACCTGCAGCATCCTGGGTAAAACCCAGCACTTTTATCATTCCGATCATTTTCCTGTTCCTTCTTGTGTCTCTGCTGTGTAATATCAGAGACAAAAATGCCAACAAAAGACGGACCCCTGCAAAAGCAAACAGCTGGATTATTTCCCTTGTGCATGGCTCTTATTTGCATTAATACTACTTTTGGACCGCAAAAGTAGTCCTCTGTATTGTGAGGATAAACAGAAAGGTTTTCATGAGATTTAGATAAGGTACTTATCTATTGGGACACCTTTCTCCAACAGATTCTTATTTTAAGAAGGTACAGGAAGTCAAATATTTCGATACACCTTGTAGTATACTGCAATATACATACATACATGTTGTCTGCCATCTTGATTTCTAAGAGTAAATTCATAAATCAGTTGATCAGATATATTATTAATGTGCTATTTGGCATAAAATCTAAAGTACACCTGAAGCTAATTGAAGTTTGATCTTAGTGAACTCTTGATTTAACTAAATAGACTGAAAGCTAACCCCCCCCCCAATTTGTGGGTGTACACCCATTTTGAGCCAGCACCTGCTTTCACACCTTGGCTCATATGATTAGGCACGTGATCAATAGTGGGTCAGCGACCCTCTTTAGGGACCCCTCCCAATAGGGCTTTAAATCTGGGACTCTCCACCAACTGGTCTTAGAACTGAAGAAGCTTCTCGGATGGGATGTGAAACATCTTCAAGAAACTCAAAAAAGTCCAGTCGCCTTTCTTTTTAAGTTTTTCAGATCAGCCTATATAGCAAAAACAGAGTTCCTAGCTTGAGAGTCAATATTTGATTGCTGATGATTTTCAGTCCAGTTCTTTTGTGATTTGGCATGCTTCAGCTTTTCCATTACCCAGTTAGTTAAGAATGGTTTCCTGACAGCCATCGTTCCAGTGAGATTGTCTGATGAGGCTTAAGTAAACAGTAGATGGATCAACTCAAGGACCAGAGGCATATCACAGGTTTTGTGTCAGGTCTTTGTTGGATTTTCTCCTATTTCTGAAGGACATGAATTTCCTCTGCTGTAGATAGTTGTCCTGGCCAGCCACTTCTTTTGTCCTCCACTTCTCCAGTTTCCTCAATTTTTTTAAGGACACACTGCACATCATCTTGAGCCACACTAAGTTTTTGGAAAATAGGTTTAGTGTAAAAATACTATTTTATGCCTGTCAAATTGTGTTATCTTTCACATTTTTCATAGATTCAACTAAGGAAGTGGGAATAGCTTTTGTTTTGTTTTTTAATTTTTTTTTGCAACAGGCTGCATCAGAGTGCCTAAAGCTGACTTGGGAGCACCTCCAAAAAACTGGTGGAGGTAAAGGGAAGTCTGGGAGTCTCTGCTTAGACCACTGCCCCTGCAATTTGGACCTAGATAGGTGGCAGATGGATGGATGGGACAAAAAAGTTCTTAGAATTTGGTCTTTGGGTACACTACTACATAATTGTCAGATAATATTCATATAACTGTCACAATCCTTCATCAAGAAGCAAAAAATATCTAATGTGTGTCAAAAAAACATCCTCTGGGGAAAACAAATGCCTGTACCAAATTTCATCATAAGCCATGCAAGCGTTTGAGATATTTCAGAATGGCTTTGCTTAACTAATAATGTGTGAAACATTGGACTGCAGTGGAATATATACATGGATCTCTGCTCGGTCAGTCAGGTTTACGGGTGTGACCACTTGACCACACACCACCGCCACAAGCCTTGCCCCGACCCGACTGGCTCGAGTTCTAATAGTTTCACATGTTCAGTGGCCCGAGCATAGGTCCCTGTGGGACTCCGTCACATCAACTGTAAGTCTAACAAAAGCAAACACAGAATCCCGTGTGTCTCTTCTTTGCAAAATGTTGACTCTCATCAAAAGTCTGACTCAGTGCATTTATGTGAAGCTTGAATAGTTAAATGTAAAAATATGTTCTTGTTGGTTTCGTAACTGTAAAGTAACCCTCAGCCAGTAGTTTTGAAACATAAAGCTCCACACATTATAGAGGGATATATGTGCATTGTGAAAATATATAAAATAAAAAGTTTAAATATGATACCAACCCACTGTGCAAGAGCTTTCTCAAACACTCCAGGTGTCAAGAAATCAAATCTTAAAATAACAATAATAAAACCCCCCAAACAAAACATGTTCTCACATTTGAGCTGTCAAAGCTGATTGCCTTTTCCAGTCCATCTGGTTCCTGCTTTCACCAGGCCTTACGCAATTCCAAAATTTCTCATGACTGAAAATCTACAACCTCATTTCCAAAAAAGGAATTTTTTGCCACCTCATCTATGGCTATGCCATTTACACTTATTACTCTAGGGGTAGCTGATGTTTTATTTGTGATAAACATTCAACTCCATTTCTTAGTAATGACACTGATGGCGACTGATCTTCCACTGGAATTGTTTATGTTACATAGGATACCATATAAGTACACTGTGTGGAAAAAGCGAAAAAGAGAAGTTTAGAAACCCAGCCTTGATACACAGTAGAGAGAGATGGGTGAGTAAGAAAGAGGATGTCACCGGTTATTAAGTGGGCACCTCCCATTGCAGATGTTTAACTGAATCACTCCCATGACACCTCAGTGAGGCTCCTCTGATTCCCATCAACAAATATAAAGCGACATGCAGTTATATCTGGATGGATCCAAGCAATCTCTTGACGCTCCTGTGTCTTATTTCTAGCTTGTTCCAGTGTAAGCAGCACTGACACACAGAAGAAAGACAGCAGCAGACAGTAAAGCCTCGATATAATTTCAACTTGAGAGTCAAAGCTAGGGCAAATATAACATTGTGTGGGATGTTTGATATTACTACAGAAAGCCATCTGAGGTCAATAACAACAAGACCATCTGTTCAACATAGAAGAAACCCCCACAAAATGACATGAGCTTTAAAGGTGAGGATTCAGTATTTTCAATTTATTGTTTTATAGATACTGTGCATGTCGTTCAGCCACCTACAATTGTGACCTATTCAACAATCTGCCACTCAAACTGTACTTTCACAATCATCATAAGCTGCAACAGTAAAGATATTCATGACTATACTAACGCATATTTCAGAATCAGACCATATAGGACCAGGTTTACTCAAGCTAAGTTGTGGGTTAAAATCTAATGTGCCATAAGCTCTTCATCCTTCAACCTTCAGCAGCCCTCTTTCATGCATCAGTTAAAAAAAAAAAATGAATGGATGAATGGAGGGTGATGCTTGGACAGCCCCTGGTGGAGATTATGATAAAGTGAACATTGGAAGTATGAGTCAGATCCCTTATTTGTCATGGTGTCAGCATCCTGACCTATGCTGCCACCAACAGTTCAGAATGCAAAGTAGATCCAAAGAAATGCAAAATGCACTTGCGTTTGGTAACAAATTTGTAATTCATGTGCTGCTGTGTCATAGTGGGGTTGGGGTTGGAAGTTTTGGGGGTGGGGGAAGGGTAATCTGTGACCTGCAAAACTCTATTACAAAAATCAAGCCAAAAGAAAATCTTGAGGTATTTCCACACTGGGAAAAGTTTGTATCTAACTAAGAGTTAGAGAGTAAATTTGGCCAAATAAAGACAGCAATATAAAAGCACTTGAGTATTATTTAAATTATGGTTATAGTTATACTGGATGGCCAATTTAAGATATTGCAGATATTGGTAATGGCAAACAAGAAGCCTTGCAACAACAACAACAACAAAAAATCTATGTATGTGTATGTCTGTGCACACACAATAGTTTCTATGGAAAAAAAAAAATCTGTGTAAACCTGAGCAAGCTGCTGCCCGCAACCTGTCTTCAACTTTCTTCATGCTGTTTTTTCAGCTTGGTCTCCAGGCCTCCTTTGGTGCATCAGGTTTGGCCTCTTACGAACTTCCTTTTTCAGCACCTTCTAAAATCACGAGCTGGGACTCAGGGTCAGTAAAAGAAAGCAAGTGAAGGAGGGTGTTTCTCCATTTTTCCTATATTCACGCTGCAATCTCAGATATGCACTAATACAGAATGTCTCTCTTCTGCATCCTTTGTGGATTAGAGCAGATCACAAAGCCTGCAGAATACAATTTGACATTCAGCTATGCATGGTTTTTCATACCAACGTCTGCAATTCCCCCTGAGTTGAGGCAGTGCATACAATATCATAATTTCACTTTGGTGTGGCTAGAGATGTAAATAGATAAAATCTTGGAAGGAGGATTAAGATGAGAGTGTAGCATTTGATCTTCAAAGAGCTGGAGGTTACCCAGGGTAAAATACAGGTGTGGTTAGCTTCCACAAAAAATTCTGACACAGAGTTAAACTTCTGTTCATTTCC
The DNA here is from genome assembly GCA_015107715.1 of Tylochromis polylepis. NCBI lineage: Eukaryota > Metazoa > Chordata > Actinopteri > Cichliformes > Cichlidae > Tylochromis > Tylochromis polylepis. Next base: position 3,674 of record VVHJ01002857.1, on the reverse strand, counting down.
ATTACAAAGACAAGCAGCTCTTTCTCATTCTTGGCCACCTTCACCTCGATATCGTAGTGCTCATCATCCACTGTGTCAATCTTTCAGTGTAAATCCTTACAGAGCTCTTGTGAAGACTTGGGCTTCTTTAAAGCACTATGGGAGGGTGGAAAAAAGGAAATAAAAAGAAAGAAAGGAATGATTCATCATCAAACGGCATGTAAAAGCCACAGCTTTCAAATTTCACTCAGCTGTCAACTAGACAGGTGGCAGGGTATTTTTTTTAAGTCCTTCTATAGAAAGTAAAGTATACACAGCGAAAGATGCTGTTTGTCGGAGAAACACATGGGAGCAGCTGCAGTAAAAAAAAAAGCAAAGTTTATTCACACATAGATAAGCCTATCCAGAATGTAAACCATTCTGGACATAAAGACATGAGGGCTGGGGAATGCAACAGAGCCAGGGACCATGTGTGGAGGAGTAAACTGTTTGGCTATTCAGACTGTAGCAATGGCTGTTGGTATTGTGAAATTACAGCTGAGTGACAATGATGGCAAAGACACAAGATGGACCTAGTTCTATTTTCGAAGACTATGATCCAAACATTCTATGCAATCACCATACGCATCATCAGCATAAAAATGTTGGTCCAGGATCAAAACTGCAACTGACCGATCATAGGGGGATCATGTTGTTGTGAAGTCATAGCATTGCAATGTGGGGGAAATAAAACTCTCTTCTGGAACAAATGGTAAGCATTTCAATTGTTTGTTATTAATTTATATAATATAGTTATATAACAAATATATTATCAAGTTAGGTTTACTGGCCAAATTTTGCTTACTCATGCTGGTTTGCTACGACAGTCTTCGAAAGCATTAGCTAAATTTTTGGCTAATGCTAGCTGAGTGCTGCTCAGTTGAAATGCTGGTTGAGTTATGATGATGCAGGAACAATACCAAGATGAGGATATCAGATCATGCATGGAAGCCCATGCCATGAAGCTCTTAGTTTCTGTGATAATGTTAATGGCATAGGAGATTGGCTACTTTGGCCAAGGGCAACGACTCAGTCCATTTAGGCATGTAGACACAGGCAAAATGACCTGCTGAAGTTCAAACTAGGAATCAGAACGTGGAAGAAAGGTCATTTTAAATCTAAGTAATTCAGAAGCTGCTAATCTGCTGGGCTCTTCCCACACAACCATCTCTAGGGTTAACAGAGAATGGTCAGAAAAAGAGAACAATATCTAAAATAACCACTCATTACAGCCAAAGAATGCAGAAGATCAGCTCTGAACACACAACATGTCAAACCTTGAGAGCAGATGGATTATAGCAGCAGACGACCTCACTGTGTGCCACACCTGTCCTCAAAGAACAGCAAAATTAGGCTAGTGTACCCATTTTCTCATGGCTGGTTTCAGTAGGATAACTTGTCATGTCACAAAGCTCAACTCATCTCACACAGGCTTCTTGAGCATGACAATGACTCTGTGTTCACAGTCACCACATCTCAGTCCATAGAGCACCTTTGGGATATGGTGGAACGGGAGATTCACTTCGTGGACGTGAGTTCGACAAATCTGTAGCAACTGTTGATGCTGTCATGACAATATAGACCAAAATCTCTGAGGATTGTTTCCAGCATCTTTTTGAATATATGCCATGAAGAATTAAGACAGCTCTAAAGGTAAAAGGGGGGTCCAAAGCAATTCTAGCAAGATGTCGCTAATAAAGTGTCCAGTGAGTGTATGTAATACACTAGTATTGCTTGAATGAAAAGGCCTAATTTATGTTATAATGCATCATGTAAAGTCTTTCTTTTCAATAATCAGATTTCTACTAGTATACCTTGCTTTATCTAGTCAGCTTTTTCAGCTATCGTGTCTTTATCAGAATCTTTCATCTTGCCAAACAGCTGTATTATTTATCTTATGTATTTTTGATGGACTTCCACTGAACCTCACGCTGGTCTACCCCTTTCTTTCTATGAGTTCTCAGAGTTTGAAATTGCCAGTTGTGAAGACAGTAACGTTTTCCTTATACCCACACTGCTGTTCTCTACCTGCACTCCCTTTGCAGACGTTGGAAGCTTTTACACTCCCCTCTGCCACTATCTCTGCAGTCTAGACAACCAGGGAGGCCTCGGTCCCTCTTAATAGCTTGTCACAACGATTAACCATGTATTTACTTTACAGTGCATAGTGGAGACAGTGAACACTATTCATTCAGCACACAACCCTTTGGCACTTTGATCCCATTGCACAAACAGTCATTAGACTCATGTTACCAGAGGCTGCAGAGTGGATTACCCTTGAGTGAACCCAGCACAGGTTATTTGGATGTAAAAAGATAATCATTTGAAGAGGCATCTTAAATGAAATAGTAATATATTTTTCATTTTTTCACAGTGCAGAACTGCCACAACATTGCTGCAAGCCAGATTCTCCCCAAACTAAAGCTGCTGTGAGAACACTTTAAAAAAAAAAATCCACAAACCTCTAAAATAGTAAGCAGTGTGATGTGTACACAGGTAAACAAACACAGATAGGAAGAAGACCCAAAAAACTTTTCCAGTAAAATAAAGACACCAAACAGTTCTTGAAATGAAATGATACCGCTTTAGGTTAATCGCTTCAGTTTTAAAAAGTTTTAAAGTTTCCAATGAAGTTACAAACCTTGCCTTTATGTATTATTACTGAGCTGATTGTGAGAGGTCCATTTCTCATCATTGCTAAGAAGCATAGAAATAAAATGCCATGATTTCAATAAATATAACTGGATAACAGACTTCTTGAATGGGTCGTCAATAATATTAAACGCATAGCAGATCAGATTCTTTGTCAGATTTGTCAGCATTAAAAGTACTTAAAGAAACACCACAAACAGGGTTAAGGAGTCAATTCAGAAACCCGGGTCTCATTCAGGATGGCCATGCCATTAATAATAAAGCTTCATAAAAATTAAATGGCTGAGTTATGTAAAATAGGGTGAAAAAAATCTTAATCCCTCATTTCTTTTTATTTTGATTCCAAAAACCAAGACTTTCTTGTAAGTCTCACGTGGTCTTGAAAAATGCCTAAGATTACATAGTTTGACAGGCATTAAACTATATTTCTGCATACACAAGGTGATTCCCAAAGATAGATTAGCTTCCTTAAAAAATTTGAGGAAACCTGACAAGTGGAGGGCACAAGAAGAAGTGGCAGGCCTGAAAACTCTTAAGAAACAGACCCTAAGAGATGATTTGGGTCTTCAGTTGATCCATCTGTTCTGTTGTTTGCTGAAGCCTCATCAGAAATGATCTCACTAGAAGCATGACATCTTCTCAGCAGAAGAACATATTCTCACGGAAGGGAAATTGTCACGGTCCTGGGTCGGTGACCCAGCGGTTTTGATTTGTATTATTATTATCAGTCTTTGAGTTCACCCTAGGCCAGTCTGTGTGCCGTCATTTCCTGTTTTATGTTGAAGATCTGTGTCTGTGGTGAATGTATTCAGTTTTGTCTGTGTGTGTCGTCTGGGTTATTGAGTTCAGCTGTGTTGCCCTCCTGTGTCCGGTCCCCTTATTAGCTCTGTGTATTTAAACCCTGTGTGTTCTGGAGTCGGTGTCGCGTCGTACCCTCAACCCTCATGTATTCTCATCCTGTCTGTGTGTTCCGTCTGCCAGCCTGCCTACCGGTCTTTTGTTCA
>VVHJ01002856.1:0-13818 GCA_015107715.1 Tylochromis polylepis | reverse complement strand
ATGACTCGGGCAGATATTTGGAGTTTACACAGCTACATTCATGTCTGGAAATATCTTGGAAGTTTATTTTGTGACCCAGAATGTTGCATTTGCAAATGTAGGTGTCCTCCGCCGCCGTTTGTACCGCCTCCGTAGCTGCCGCCATTGGTGGAAACTGGAATGGGCTGGGCCGCGCTATGAATTCTGGGATAGGTTGGGCCACGCAGGATACACCTGACCTATCCTTCAAATCCGGGGAAATGGAGGACACATTTGCCGCATCCTTGGAATTGGGACAGCCTTTGTCGCGTCGCTGTGACGTCATCGCCCTTCAAATGTGTCCTCCGAAGGAAGCGTCCTAGGTTTTGGGACACAGCAACCGACTGAAACACTAGACATAAAAGAACTTGACACAGGAGGTTACAACGTAGGAAACTAATAATTCAAAGGAGACAAACTGAGCCTGACCCAAAACCCAACACATAAATGCATCCCTAAACAATAAACAAACCAAACAGAACAACAAGAATCTAAAAGTCTTAACTCCTAACCTAAAGAGAGTGACTCATCCAGGTTAAAGTAGAAGCAAATTTCCAAATTTAAAGGTTTGGGCTAACTTCCATTACCTTTCTTCTATTTTCATAAGCTCTGTTAGAGTCTAAGTTTTGGTGTAGAAAAGAAACATAAGATTTCACACTTCATATGATGGATGATGACTGATGGATGTCTACATAATGTACAATTTGTTTGATTAGATTGCAATGATCGATAACACCCAGCGTGTGATATGCAGGAAACTGATAACACCTGATAAACGCTGCTCAGCGTGCTGATAAAATCTAAATCGGCAAAACCATAATCCCAAAATTGCTAACTTTTCCTCATACTCTTACATTCTTGTTCATACCTTCTCTTTATTACTAGGCCACAGTGAGATTTGTGAAACTTCACAAATGATCAGCTCTACCAGATTAGCTGCGAAAGATATTAAACATAACAAATGCTTTATCTATTTTGGTCAAAGTCGTCCCAGACAGACTCTTCAGTGTCTTTGCCAAAATTGTAAACCCTCCATAAAGTGGCACACACATGAAATCCAAGTTTCACTCAAAACATCAAAGTAGCAAGTATCTAAAGTCAGGCAAATGAGTCAGGCCATGGGGGGGATGTTATCCACATTATAGAATACAAAATATGGGGGCTGAACAGCAAGTAGTCTGGCTGAATACTTTTCAATTCTTTCTTACTAGCAAGGACCCCAAAACCATGACCATGACAAATGTTTATTGATAATGAAGCAACAAGCTAGGCCAGAGGCTTTGGTTTGGGGAAGGCCTCAGTGAGGATTGGCAGTGATACCTTTGAGCGAGGCTGACAACCAGAGAACAAAAAAGGGAAGGGATTGAAGGTGGGGCACGGAAATGAGAATAAATGGGTGTGAGGTGCATGTAGGCATTTATAGAAGTAGGACTGGAAAGAGTGTGCTATCTCCATTTAAAAATGTCCCATTGCTTGACACCCCATGACAGCCTGTACAAAGGCTAGACAGACAAAACAATCGGTTGACTGAAAAAGAGAGAGAATAAGATACAAAGTAGGCTCAGAGTTTAGCGTCGACCAGCATTAAAAAGTTGAGGATTAAAAAGGTTAAATTAAAAATGTTAAGTGTATTAAATTTCATGTACATGCACAAAACTGAGTGCTTAATAGTACTTGCACTACGAGTAGACAGACCCTTTTCTACAAATGTTATATTTTCATATGTAGATTCTGTGGAGCAGCAGATTGCCGACAGACACGGTGTTCCTAAGAATAAGAGTCACATCAGTACATGGATTGTAGTTATTGGTAAGGGCAGGATAAATCAAGCCACAGGGAAAGGTTTTGCAGACAGCCACTAAGTGTTGTAGACAGACAGTAGTTTACAGTAGTTGTAATTCATTTTTGCACTGCAGCTACATTATAATTTCACTTACAGCTGTAAAGTAGCTCTTTAAACTATATACTGAAGTATGGTAGGCAACGTTTGGCTTAGACCATCCATGCAAGACTTGGATTCAAATTCAAAACATGTAATGTTTCAAAACCTAACCAAATAGTCTGCTACCAGTCTGTGACTGAACGGGGTCAAGTTGGCATTTACTTGCAATCTTTTTCTGATAAGTGGTCGTGAGTGTGCAACACCATAAAGCTCTGGGCAACCATTCAGTCACCACAAGTTGAAATTGATCGCAGAAGGTGAAAAAATACAGCCACTGATTTTTTTCCTTTTTGTAGATGCACGGAGGTTTCTGTCCTATGTTTGCTTGTGTTACTGAGCCATTAGGCTTCTTTTGCTGCTGAATCTTCAAAATGCAGTTTTTCGATGGTGTGAGGCAACTAAGCTGCTTTCCACTGTATCTGGGAGAGAGACGGATATACAACCTGGTCAAAGGAGACCAAAACTATCTACTAAACTGGCCACATGCCACCATTATCTATAAACTGCACGCAGTCATTTCATACTTTTACTTTTATATACGTGGATATTTTTATCCACGTCCACTGGAGGGCAGTGTACATCTTTACAACCATTCTTTTTTTCGTTCCCCTCTCCCTGTTCCTCTGTCACATATTCATCTTTGATCATTAGGCCTTCTTCTGCTCTTCACACGCTGATAATGACTCAATACAGTTTTTTCTAGAACAAGCATGTGTAGCTGCTACCCACCAACAACAACAATGTTAACATCAGACCACAAGCCCACAGACCCTGCTTTGCATACCGGACCACCTCAGTCACATGCAGACCCTACTCTGTTTCTTGTGGTGATCACAGGTCACACTGTTTGCTTTGTTACTGCGAATGTCATTTGTAATTTGCACTAGCAGCAAGATCAGTCATTTTAATTCACACCAGGCATACGAGCTGCCGAGCCAGGAGGATTTGCAAAAGCTTTGCTTGTGAGACTTTCTCTCCAGAGCTGACGCTAATAGAGACTGATGGTACTGGGATGTTAAGTTCCTCGTCTCCCCTTTAATTGCCTCTCTCAGATGTCTGAGTGGCATCTTTATGGGCGATGATTATCAAGACCAAAGCAACTGGCAAGTCAGCATCTGATGTTATCACCGCGAGCGCAGCAAAAAACATGAAAAGGCCACAGCTAATCTGCTGCGGGGACAGTACATTTAATTTCGCTCTGATTTGCCGTGATTTTGCTCCACACTGGAAGATTTTGTCAGCTTGCATTATGGTTGGACGTGTCAGCATTTGCAGGAGGGAGTTTTCATCCCGGCATAGATTTAAAATGCGTGTTTACTTAGCTGTATGTGTGCTTGTTCACTTTATTTAAGCTGGGCAGTTTACCTGAGAGCACACTCACATTTACTGGAACAACATATGGGAGAAGGATGCACACACACATCCACATCGACACATCGGAGCTGCCGAGTACAACCACAGTCTCGTACTGTCAGCTACTGGGCAGCTCCACTGGAGACTGCTATCCATTTACTTCCACTCTTTGAGACCACAAGGTACTGGTGCTGCCTCAACACAGATGCATGTGGGATTAAGCTAATGTAATTAAAAAAGAAAAACACTTTGAGTCACATTTTGTTACAGGCTGCTGTTTTTCTCAAGAAGCCCATTCACCAGAGTATAAACTGCACGGCTGACATTAGATCCATCTATTTACCAGCACTGAAGTACGCACTGAAGAAGAAAACTGGAAGCGTATAGCCACACACAAATCTTTTGCAACACAAACGTTGTCATTTTCAATTCAGTTCAATTCCATTTTATTTCTACAGTGCCAAATCACAACAACAGTCGGCTCAGGGCGCTTTATATTGTAAGGTAGACCTTACAATAATACATGTTGTTTTTATTTACGATATGAAAACACGGTTATGGCATGTAAAGTTTTGTATCATTAACCTCTATTAGCAGTACAGGAAATGATTATTTGATTCTCTGCTGAATTTGCACATTTGCTCACTTACAAAGAAATAAACAGTCTCTAATTTTTATGGTATTTTTTTTTTAATTCAGAGAGCCAGAATATCAACCAAAAATTAAAAAAAAAAACCTAATAAAAGTTATAAATTTATTTGCATATTGTTGAATGAAATAAGTATTTGATCCCCTACAATCCAGCCAGAATTCTGGCTCCCCCAGATTGGCCGTGTGAATCAACCATCCAATCAATCAATCAATCAATCAATCAATCAATCAATCAATCAATCAATCAATCAATCAATCAATTGCAGATACTCCTGATTTCAATTCTTCACGGGTATAAAGCAGACCTGTCCACAGAACCAGACCAAAGAGCTGTCAAAAGGCATTAGAGACAACATTGTAGACCTGCACAAGGCTGGAATGGGTACAAGACCATCAGCAGGAAGTTTGGTGAGAAAGTGACAACTGTTGGTGCGATTATTTAGAAACAAAATGACCATCTATTGGCCTCAGTCTGGAGCTTCATGCAAGGTCTTCTCATGGGTTGAGGATGATCCTAAGAAAGGTGGTGGATCAACCCAGTACTACACAGGAGGAGCTTGTTAATGATCTGAGGGTAGTTGGGATCAATCACAGAGCACGCCACTGGTAGCACAGTGTGCTGTAAGGTCCCCCTGGTCACAGAGGAACATGCACAGGCCCATCTTAAGTTTGCCAGTGAACATCTAAATAATTCAGAGAAGGCTTGGGAGAATGTGCTGCGGTCAGATGAAGCCAAAATCGAGCTCTTTGGTATCGGCTTACCCTGCTGTCTTTGGAGGAAGAGAAATGGTACTCATGACCCAAAGAACACCATCCCCACAGTCAAACACAGAGGTGGAAACATTGTGCTTAACAACCTCCTGTCAGCCAGAACACTGAAGATGTGTCATGGATGAGCCTTCCAACACGGCAATGACCCAAAACCTTCCACCAAGACAACAAAGGAGTGGCTAAAGAAGAAGCACATTAAGGTCATGAAGTGGCCTATCTAGTCTCCACACCTCAGTCCTATAGAAAATCTGTGGAGGGAGCTGGAGCTTCGAGTTTCCAAGCAGCAGCCAACAAACCTAAAGGACTTAGAGAGTTTCTGTAAAGAGGAGTGGACCAAAATTCCTCCTGAGATGTGAGCAAACCTGGTGACCAACTACAAGAAACATCTTACTGCTGTGCTCGCCAGCAAGGGTTTCTCCACCAACTATAGGTTTTGGTTTGGGATCAATGACATGCAAGTGAATTCCTAACTTTTATGTAATGTGTTTTTTCTAGATTTTTGGTTCATATTCTGTGTCTCTGGATTTAAATCAAACTACCATAAAAATTAGATACTGTTCACTTTTTTGTAAGTGAGCAAACTTACAAATTTAGCAGGGGATCAAATAATTATTCCCCCCCAGTCTAGACTAAGTTGCTAGGGGTAACTGTAGGGTTCGGGTGAGCTGACGTCCACAGTTCTACATTAAGGTTGCAATGATACAGTATACATGTACTGACCGTGTATTCAGAATATATTTTAATGTGTTTTACCTGAATGCACACCAGACACCCTGACATATCCTCCCCTGTTTCTGGCTGGTGTCCTGTAGGAAAATATAACCAATCCCGGACACTATGATAGCCTCAGAAAAGTATGCAAACCTTTATTAACAACAGTCTTAATGTGGCAAGCTCCACCCATATGCTGTTCAAAGTAGGTTAAATCAAACACCAGGAATTTTCTGCAGTTACTATTTCCTTCAGGCCCACTGAAGAGCAGACCGCACAGCCCCGTCATGGTGTCAGATTGTGGGCAGTTAGTGTCCCGAGACAATCCAATAAGCCTCCTATAAAAGTCAAACATGAAAACAGGCGACCGAGGCGAGCGCCTCAGCGCTTTAGGCCCTCCAACCTCAACTTGACTGAAGCAATCGTAAAAGAAAGGCTTCTCATATAATCTGCCTTACTGAAAGTAAACAAAAACAAAGATGAAACAGGTTTTAAACAAAAGAGAAGTAGCTCTTAATCCTCAGTATTTTGCTTTTATTGTGAAAATGCCACGACACAGATCTCTGGGTCGATGCAGTCAGAGCAGTGTAAGTGGCATTCTGGTTTGTGATCTGATTCATCCCAGCATAGATTTAAAATGTGTATTTATTTAGCTGCATGCATGTTGGCTGACTTTATTGACTTTGATGCGATTTGTGTTAATTTGAGCTGATTATAACTCAAGTTGAATCGTGCAGGGATTTATTTCAGCAAGCTCATTAAAGGCGAGGCCGTCATACTGACCGTCATAAGTAGCCAGGACTTTTACTTTATTTTTAATAAGTTTGTGTGAGTAAGAAAAAAAAGATGCCAGTATGGCAAAATAAGACAGGCTGATTTCAGACAAAATGTTCCAATCCTAGCACTCCTTTTTCCATCTCCTGTTTGATACAGCCTCCACATTAAGGAGGGAGGGAATTAGTGTTTTCCCTAAACACTTTCTGGAAGCCCACATATCCACCTGAATCTGGCAGTTTAAAGTCAGCAGAGTGAAGATAAATAGTTAAGCATGTTCCTTCATTTGTCGTCCAGTAGCCACGTCTGCTGATTAGCTTGGCTGTCACTGGACACATGGAGATTATTGGAGAGATTAAAAACCCAACGAATGAACTGACGGTCAGCATGATTTTACTCTTTCTATATATCTTTTTGTGCACATGTGTGTGTCTATTTTGACCTGTGTGTGTGTGTGTGTGTGTGTGTGTGGTGTTCTTCTCGTAAGCGTCATCTTTCTGTTTGCGCTCACAGGGTCAAACAGCTGTAGAGTATTAGGAGCTGCCTTGCTTTAGTAGTTTCAGACACAGGCCGTGTGTTTGTGTGCATGTGTGCGCGTGTCTGTGTGTGTGACTGGATCTTACGAGGTACTTGGCCTACATTTAGCGGAACACCAATAAAAACAACAGCAGCTTCCTGATCTCAAGGTACTTGGCATAAACACACAGTCGTTGCTCCATTATCACCTTTGTCACAATGACATTAAAGCGAGCCCCAAACCTCCGTGAAAGGCGTCTTTCAGCTGTGACTAATTGCTGGGCTGCGGTTAATCTCATGCAGATAAAGTGCCTCAATAGCACATTTCATTCCTTTGCCCAGGCAAGGCAGAGATGAGTTTCAAACTTGCAGAACTTTGTGAAAAACAGAATTAAATGTGAGAGTGCATCTAGCTGGGATTTGTTGTGTGTAACCAGGGAGGATGGGGGTGTCTTTGCGACTGGATAATGAAGACAGGGGAACCCGTGAGTGTCTGCAGCTGTTTGGGTGCATGTACAGCTAAGGCAAACCGATTGGAGGAAAATCTTTCCTGTCACTTCGAGTTTTGCAGCATCCATCTGCTACTCCAGCCGGCTTGAAACAAAGAGATCACTTTGCTTCTGTTCTTTCTCTTTTTTCCTCCTTTTTTTTTGGGAGGACAGGACCAGCAAATGTTTGCTTTGAGGTCACAAGCAGTCAGCATGTGCTGTTCTGTTCTCTAAAACACAAAACTAGGTCAGATTAACTTGTCCTGCTCATTTTCTACACCCCTTCAAGGAACACTTGATGCTGAAAGAGATAAAGTTGAACCATATAGTGCTGTCTACTGTTACGGAGCAGCTGCAGTTTAATTAGTGTGAACAGTACACGTTTTTTTTCTTCCTCCATTCTAGCTGTCTTTTAAACGTCACTTCCATTGCAATCATACTGTCAGATTTCTGAAGCACTTCATGGAGACTAGACTGTATACAGGTATGACCAAGTAACACAATAACTGAGACTTTATAGGATTTAAGGCCCACAGCTGTAGCTTGTTTCTATTTCCTGCTGCTGGGGGACATTTTCTATCCTTCTAGAGTTTCTTTTAAAAATGCCATTTTTAATCATAGTGATTTCTTTTATGTTCATGGTTATGGATTTTCCTGAATTTGAGAGCATGACCGGTTTTGTGGATGGTACTGACCTTTGGAATAGCTTCTTTTGTGACCTCCAGAACTTTTGTCTATGTATTGACTCATATTGATTGCAACATGCTGGCAATCAGTCTGTTTATAAATGAAACATTGATGAATGCAAACCTTTGACTTTGACGCTGTCTGAGGTAGACTGTGTAGTGACTCTGAGTCAGACTGTGATTGCTTGTAGATAGATCCCATCAGTTGACCTTTGGAGGTACCTTGTGATCAAAAATGGACAGAGGTTGAGGGTGCAATAAGCCCAACTTTGCTACAACTGCTTGTTAATAACTTACTTTTGTTGCTTTCCTTCCTTTATTTTTTTTCCTCTTTTATCTTCCCGGCCCTCTTCATTTTCTGCTTTGCCCTTATTTTTGTCCACCTGTTCCCTATTAGCTTCTTGTGTGTGTATAAACAGGTCTGTGGCTCCATTGTCAGTTTTTGGTTTGTCTTTCCCTCTACGCTCATGGTTGCCTTTTGAATTCCAGCCTTCTGTTTCTTTCTTCTCTCCTGGAATTAAATCTGCTTCTTATTAAGGCTCACTAAATCTACTTCTCATGTCTGCATTTGGGTTCTCATTTTAATTCCTCATTGTGGAGCATTTATTTGCCAGACAAGCTGAAAGTGGCCTTGCCCTTAATAATGTATGGATTTAAGCTTTATAACAGGTAAAAAAAAAATGATGATGGTGATGATGATGAATATAAAATGACACCCCTTCAGCAATTGTAATTAATGGAAAGACTTGCTCTAGGGATCAGAACTGGTTTTGTACCAGGCTGTAAATATGTTCATTTCTGCTGCACAGCTGACCATTTTAACAAAAGGGTCTGCAGAGACTGACTTGCTTTTAGAACCAGCCATAAGAGTCCATTCGAGGAACTACTTGACTGCAATTAAACATGCTATTAACAAAATAAAGTGGCGGATTTAAAATGAAATTGCCACCATTGATCCCATATGGTGTTACCATAGTCACATAGACTAACCACAAGTGTTTCATGCTACCTTTGATGATCTGAAAGAGCTGCCGATGCTTAATTAGCTAAACTTGTGTGTAATTAATGTCCAGAGGCTCAGTGTTCCTTAAATATTTATCTTAACAATGCTTTGGATCTTTAATCCTTATTGGCTCACGCGTAACAAACCAAACTAACCACCCCCACTGTCATAACTGCCCTCTCATTTATCTACCTCAGCTGGGCTAAAGTTTGGTGTCACAGAGGGTTTGCGGTTTGTTTCGACGAGTCTGGGTTTTTCTCGTCTGCGTGTCGTTGGCTTCAGTTTGAAAGTGAGAGACAGAACAAGTCAGACTACTGCCTGAGTTATTGATACAAGGTTAAATGATTGTGTGTTGCTTTCCAGCACAAGCAGACTCACAAAACCAAACGAGGTGCTAATCCTCTTTAAATCCAAGAAAAAACAATCTCAAGCGGCATCACATGAGTTGAGGGCTTATGGGGAACCGAGAAGCGCTAGCACCAGCACTGTCGCTGGCATGCAAGAGAGGCTACAAATTTCATCTATTAATGGAAATTTCACCAAGGCTTTACTGTTAATTTCACAATGATACACTGCTGCTTAAAAATTGCCATGGGTTGCACTTTTTAAGTGGGGTTAAGTCTAATATTTTCAGTAATTGTGACCCCATTTCAGGTGAAGAATGAGTCAAAGCAGAGGCCGCACTAATGCCTCACTGTACATCCTCCATGGAAAGTTGAAGCTGGGAGTTTCCAGTCAGGACGATGTGGTTTGACTACAAGGTTGGCACATGGCTTCCGCGTGTGTTTTCTTTTCCTCCTTTTTACACCCACATAACTAACCTATAAACGTGTGTGAAATTTACGCATGCTGTGACAGTGACCTACTGTAAGAGATGGAAATTTGGGCCTTGCCATGAATAATTTACTATATTAGTTCAGTCAGGACTACTATAGTCAAAAGAACATTGTTATTTCCATGTATAAGTATGGCTCTGTTCTTGGAGGGCAGGAAAACCCCGAAACAGATCAGGCATCACCAACGGCAGATATGTTATGTTGAAGAGTTTAGTCATACGGGCCTGGAAACTGGTCGATGCAACCTCCAGTCATAAGGAAAAAATGTGGTATTCCTTGAGTGGTTAGAGAGTGGTCTGTCACTGGGTGAAACCAGACGCTAAAAAGGTGCTGGACCAAAAACCTCCTTGCAGTTGATTTGGTAAATGGAGGGGGTCTTATATAGCTCTTTATATAACTTGCGTCATTCACATCAGCACCTTTTTCCTACATAAGTGCTTCTATCTAACATTCACACTCTGATGGATGTATCGTAGAGCAACATGACGTTGGTATCTCGCCTAATGATATTTGGAGCAACCAGGGATCAAACCACCAACCTTCCAATTAGTAGATGACCTGCTCTTACCTTCTGAACTACAGCTACCATGCTTGCCGCTCACCCACAGACTGCATGAAAGACGCTAACTTGTCCACCATTTACTTGCCTTAGGGTCTCATAGCTGCAGTAAATTTTGAGAAAGTGTGACACAAACTGGAAACTGGAGACCATTTTCCTTTGAGGTAAAAGTTGCACCTTTTGAAATGTGCTGATTGCATCGGTAACAGACAACTTTTACTTTTGAAGGCGAACATTCTTCATTTCCAGTTTGGTCCAACTATTTCACGTTTAGCTACAGCTAGGCGAGTAAAAGGCAAGGAAATGCTGTGGTCACCAGTAGTATGCATGGATTATGCCAAACTGCTAGCAACTGTAAGAAAGTTTTTCGTTCTGCAACCTCTTTGTGACCAGTCTCCCTTAGCGACTGCCAGCAACCACTCGCCAGCTGGTTGTAGGATACACACTTTTCCCTTGTGTGGAGGTCAGAATTAAAAGTGGAGGTTGGTTGCAAAGTGGCTTGCAGGAATATAACAATTGTAGGCAGGCAAAACCATTTTAAAAAGGCCACTCTATATGGGATTTGCCAATAAGAATCATAGAAAGGTATTAGTTGAGCCATCAACTGATACTTGGCTTTCTGAACTAACTCTATATTTGATACAGGTGGTACAAGTGGGTATTTTTTAATCATCACGAATGAGAATTAGCCTTTACAAAAATTTAAACATCCTTTATCAATGTCACAAAAGAATTCTGCCCTTTTGTTAGTTAGTGTCTTATTCTTAAAATCTTTCTTTGTTTTTGCGCCACAGGGCACATTCAGTACTAACTATAAATATTGAAAATTACTAGAGATACACAAGTAATTGGAAGCAGACCTAAACAGTGTTTAGGTTTGTGTATATCAACTCTGATTAGTAAATCACAGCAAACCAAAGTTATGAGCCCTGGAGTTCTTGCAAATTGAACAAGTCTTTAAAGACAACTTTACTTTGCCGCATCATAGGATGAAATTCAAATGCCCTCGCTGACTTACAGAAGAACAGTGGTGGCCTCAGTGAAGGGTTGGGTTTGAGTAACCTAGGTCTGGGTGTTTGGCAGTAGGAGAGGAAGATGGGAGTGACTTTCCACCCTGAAGTGAGCGTGAACTAGGCTTTGCGCGCCCGCTGTGCGACAGCGTCAGTCTGACCAAAGTCAACAAAGGCCGCTGTGTGAATGTAACTAAAGGAGGAACAGGGAGTCCGGTTGTGGACAGCAAATCCTGTGTGGATCCACAATGCCCATATTGGAGCATCATACATATAAAGGATTCATTCATTCATTCATCCTCATACATGCACTTCCTCTTGCTTTATTTGACCTGATTCATGAGCCAGATTTGTGGTATTCTCGCATCAGGGAAATACAGACAGAAAAGTTTCCTAAAATGACTTACAAATACTTTTTCTTGTTGCAATTGTCGAAAGTTCTCTGGCTCTCGTTGTGTTGTTCTTTGAGAAAAAGTTCCCCAATGTGGCAGTTAACCAGAAAAAACAAACAAACAACCCCCTAAGGCCACATACGTGCATGCAGGTACTTCAGTATTTCCTTTGAGGCCTGATAATTTTGCACACAGAGCAGGGCGGATTTGAAGTGACAGGCAAAAACACTTTCTCCTGCTCTACACCTCGTAGAAATAGATTTATCACAGCTTGGCACAGCGCAGGTCTCGGTGTGCATGCTCACACGTGCGTATGGATGTTTGTATTCTCATGTCCAGTAATGATGTATCGTTCTCCCTTCTTGAAGCATATGGCAAGCCACTGCAATTGGGCCAACATCCCGCTCAGAGCGCCTATGCATAGCCAAAGGGAAAAGTTATAAGTCAGCCGTCAAGTCCTCCTCAGAAGAGGAGTTCACTCGAAAGTGCCCACATTGATCATTTTCAGGCATATTTGCATTCCTGCAAGGCGAGCTGGCTTCTGGCTGTGCGCTGCGGCAGGATGGTTTTGCTGGGCAGCGATTTGCCCATTTTGGGAGATTTTGATGAATTCCTCTCTGCCGCGTGTGCTCTTCTTGTTTCTGCTCTTTTCCAGTTCATTTCACACACTGACAGGCTGCCCTGTGGTTTAGATGAGAGGGTGAGCGGGCCCAGGCAGCCCAGTGGTTGAGCTTTCAGTGTGTGTGTGTGTACACGCGCATGTCTCCACTCATGTATTGGTTTATGGATGTGCATTTGTGTATCTAGTTAGCAGCGCGTGTCAGTGTCTGTCTACTCAACCAAGTGGTTCTTCATATGTTTGTGTGTCTAGACAAGATTAGAACGAGTCTGTGTGAATGAGAGTGTGCTTAAATGAGTGGATCGTGGTTTTTCAGATCTTCAGGCACTCAAAATAAAACCCCCAAACTACATTTCAAGGACTAGAGAATAGACTTTGTTAAAATATAAATTAATTGTATTGTTGCATGTATCTGTCACTTGTAAATAGGCTGATCAGAAAAGTGTGTGTGCATCTATAGATAAATTCCACAACAAAAGCTGATTAAGATTGTAAAATGCCTCACTGCTCTAAGCAGCAAATTTCTGCTTTGGCCTTGCTTTACTGCAAAATTCTTTTTCCTAATTTAAGTCAACTAGCACACTAGCTCAGTCTAATCTTATATGAAGCTGCAACAGGCAGTCTTGTTTTTTAATTGCTAACTGTGTTTCACCAAAAATTCTAAGGAGATTTTGGCTGCAAGTCTGCAAGACTTTACACTATCATCCAAATCATGTTATTACCTCAGAGCAGCCATTCCCCAAAGTCAAGAGTGCTGTGGCCCACTAAAAAACCGAATAATCCCACAGAGCCCACCCAATCTTAAATTTTAACTCTAATCAACTTACAAGAGAAAGTGATTTCTTTTTCAGTATCCTTGAAAGTTTTATGCAGAAAACATGAACAACAAAGGCTGTTGGCTAGAAATTGCTAATGCTATGCAGTCAAATGCAAAGTGATAAGGCCAACATTTGATCCACCTGCCACTGAGACACGAACTTCAATACAAGAGCAGTACTAACCACCTCCTACTACCAGGTTTGATGTACTTTTAATAAAAAGAAATACATTTTAATAAATATGTCACTGTAAATTCAATTCAATTCAATTTTATTTATATAGCGCCAAATCACAACAATAGTCGCCTCGAGGCGCTTAATATTTGTACAGTAGATCGTACAATAATAGATACAGAGAAAACCCAACAATCATATGACCCCCTATGAGCAAGCACTTTGGCGACAGTGGGAAGGAAAAACTCCCTTTTAACAGGAAGAAACCTCCGGCAGAACCAGGCTCAGGGAGGGGCGGCCATCTGCTGTGACCGGTTGGGGTAAGAGAAGGAAAACAGGATAAAGACATGCTGTGGAAGAGAGACAGAGATTAATAACAGATATGATTCAATGCAGAGAGGTCTATGAACACATAGTGAGTGAGAAAGGTGACTGGAAAAGAAAAACTCAATGCATCATGGGAATCCCCCGGCAGCCTACGTCTATTGCAGCATAAC
>VVHJ01002851.1:0-12621 GCA_015107715.1 Tylochromis polylepis | reverse complement strand
CGACGACGGTGACCTAATCTCTTGAAAGAAGACTGAAGGTCACCTACTCTGGAACTGCAGTGACCATCTGTAGGACGATAACCTTCACTTTTTTATGAGGATACACTTCTTTACACAGCGAATAGTGAAATGAAAGTGACTACAGCACCAGAACGAGACGCAACAAAAACATAGCAATTAGGTTCATTGATATGAACATAGCTCCCTGTAACATTTAGGAGTGCAGGGATATTCCAATCAGTGATTTGGGAGGAAGTAATGTCCATTTCTAATTGTTTATTTTGGCTAGCAACAGACGTATATGTATAACACATAATATACTGCAAAAAATGCAACATTTGCTGAGTTGGGGTTTGATGAGGGCAGCAATTAAAACCAGCATTTCATTTTGAAATCAGCTTTGCGAAGCAGTGTAATTCCTGTCATCAGAGACTTTGCTCATTGAGGAGAAACAAGTTGACACTGGGCCTTATGTAGAGTTTGATTGATTTTTTCATGCATTTTAGGCAGTAAACACATTAAAAGACAATTAGTGTTATTGACCAGGGGGGCAACACTGCATATTGCAAGGGAACCCCGAGGATTTTATTCTTAAATTAAGCATTCGTTATGGTTAGAAAAGTAGGCCTTACATCAGGTACACCGCCAATTTCACCGGCCCCAGACTGATAATTTTCCTCCGCCTCCTCGGACTCTTTTCACAAAAGATATTTTCGTAACACATTACAAGAACCTATGATATATGTAATGATGGCTGCACTCTGATCAGCAGTTTCATTTTCATGGTGCTGGTATGTGGATACCGAATCACACTGTCATGGCGTTACCAGGGCAGCTGAAGAGCAGAAAGCCATTAGTAATGTTTTTGGTGATTCCTGTGCTAATGGTTTCCTGCTCACAATAATTTTAACCAGTGGATTAACAGAAAAAACAGTTAACTGGAATTAAAAAATAAATAAAACTGACTGTACTAATACAAAACTAATATATGGAAGAATTTGTTAACTCAACCAACTTGATGACACATTGATGCATATTTTATTGATAATTGCCTACATGACAATGTCTAGATGACTATGAGTCAGCTGCCTTCACAAAGTGTTGTGTTTTTGCAGTAATACACATACTGAACCCCTATACTGAAAAAACGGCAATATTCGGTGCTGGAAATGTGTTGGGTGTACATCCATGACATGAATAACCTGCTCCATCACATCCCAAAGGTGCTCTATTGGATTGAGCTCTGACTGTGGAGGCCATATGAATACAGTGAACTCACCGTCATTTTTAAGAAACCAGTCTGACGTTATTTGAGCTTTGTCACATTGTGTGTTATCCTGCAGGAAGCAGCAATCAGAAGATGGGTACACTGTGGTCATAAACAGATGGTTAGCCACACTACTTAGTACCAACTGAGCTTTGTTCAGACACCACAGACTACCTAAGGGGCCAAACTGAGCTTTGGGCCCCTTAAAAGCAGATTGGAAAGTGGGGTCCACTTTCCTATTCTTCTTCTATTGTCCAATTTTAGTGGGCTATGTGAACTATAGCCTTGATTTCCCTGTCTCAAGTGACAGAAGTGGCACCTGCTTTGGTCTTCTGCCACATGGTTTGACGTGTTGTGTGTTCAGAGATGCTTTTTTGCATACCTTAGTTATAATGAGTGTTACTGAAATACTCAGACCATCCTATTTGGAACCAAAACCCATGCCACATTCAAGTACATCTCCTTTCTTCCCCATTCTGATGTTTGGTTTGAACTTCAGCGGGTCCTCTAGACCATGTCTGCATACCTAAATACACTGAATTGGTGACATGTGACAGGCTGATCAGATATTTGTGCTAATGAGCAGCTGCACAGGCATACCTAATAAAGTGTAAATACAGATTAAAAAATATAAAACTAAAATAACTGTAATACACATAAAGAAATTAGTGTTCTGGTCTCAACATTTTGTGATAAGACCCGTAAAGCTGAGGCTTCTGTGTGCCGTGCTGTCATCATATCTATCTTGCTTTATGGGGCTGCTCTTGATGCTCCACACCCTGAGGTTACATTAAGCTGCTTTTGTGTGTGCCGAGGACAAAGTTACAGTGCAACCAGAAGCAATAGGATGGAACTGGGGAAAGTGTATCCTGGGAGGAACCTAGAAAGTAAAGGAAGACCCTGGAGATGAACGTACCCTTCTACGGGGCATGTTCAGAATTGGCGAGAGGGCAAATTATAGCTGATTCAGCTGTAGTGGAAACAGGTCAGATGAAATGTACTCACTGAGCCAGATACGCTCAGGCATCTTTAGACTGTATTGTACCGACATATCCATTAAAAACAATCTTTCAGATCTGTGCCAGGAAGCTTCTATGCGATGCCTTCAGGTGCCTCAATCAGAAAGAGCTAAAACATTCCTGTCACTTCATAGTTCACTATCCACACTTAATACTTAACAGCGTGCAAAGGAGAGGGATTTCTCTCTTTACTTTGTGTGTGTGTGCGCGCGTGCGCATGTGTGTGTGTGTATGCGGTATCATCCTACAAAAATATTTAATATTTTTATCAAAAGCTGTTTGCTTCCGGGAGTAATTTCCTCTCTTCTTTGTTGAAATACAAAAACAGATAAATTATTAATTCATACCAGCAGACAGCAATCAAACTTTTGCTATTGAGATAAAGAGCTACCTTTGAACGCGTTCTCTTGTGTGCATAACAGGAACAGGAACAGCTGACAATAATATTTAATTCGACTCAACAACAACTCAAAATAAATCTTTAAAAATAGCCAGTGTGAAAAAAAAAACCCAAACAAATCTGATATACTTCAACAAGAACTGTACACTCTTTTACTGGATTATATTATATTGTCAGCTCATGATGGGTTAGATTAAAAAAAAAAAACTCCCTTTATGCTTTTACCTATTACAGCGTGCTTAGTCACAAATGGATGCCGCAGCTATCTTGCATTATTGTCCAAAATGTGTCAGCAAAGTAGCAGGCTTCCTTCTGGCGATAATGCAATGCCGTAAAATTTCCCCGCCGTGTTATTTCTTTCTTTAATCAAAAAGTTAAAAAAAAAACCATTCCATTCAAGGTCCTGATTCACTTGATGAAATATTCATGTAATATTTTCCTTTAATCATCTGCACCAAAACAATAACACAAAAACTGGCCCATGAAGAAACATGAGTCATTTGCACATTTTTTAATGAATATAATTATTGTTTCATAATGAGATTTGGATGGGGGAGGGGGAAGCATTCAGCCGTCCATCAAAGCAGTGAGGACGTTCTGTTGTTTTTGTCTTTGGATCAGAGTGACGCTAAAAAAAAACAATTACCAAGTCATTTCGGAGAGAAATGAGCTTTCAG
This sequence comes from Tylochromis polylepis, assembly GCA_015107715.1. Lineage (NCBI taxonomy): Eukaryota > Metazoa > Chordata > Actinopteri > Cichliformes > Cichlidae > Tylochromis > Tylochromis polylepis. The sequence goes on along the minus strand of VVHJ01002851.1, from coordinate 9,258 downwards.
AGATTCCAGTAATGAATCGGATAGACTTTGTGAAGTCAAGTGCTAAAAGACGAGATGAGCCAAAATGTGTCAGCAAAGTAGCAGGCTTCCTTCTGGCGATAATGCAATGCCGTAAAATTTCCCCGCCATGTTATTTCTTTCTTTAATCAAAAAGTTCAAAAGAACATTCCATTCAATGTCCTGATTCACTTGATGAAATATAGCAAAAGACTCTGTCTTTGCACAATGTGAAAAATCTGACGAGAAAGGCTTTACAGCCTGCACAAAATATTGAAGACATCTTTCCTCTCCATAAAACAGATATATCAATTGAAACCAAGTGAAAGCTATGAACCTCTATTGATTGTACCCATTAAATCCACCTCAGTCATGGGGGACAGGGTGTAGACAGAGAGAGTGTTACAGCCTTCAGAAAACTGCAGCAGAAATTGAACAAAATGGGTGGCAGGTTGCAGCTCAATATTGCCCATAAAATGCAGCTGAAATATATTGGGCAGGGTGACAGGCTGAAATACGGTGGTGACAGACCTGACCTTACCTGTGAAATGTGCGATTCACCTACAAGTCAATCAGTGTCAGTTTTTTCCAAGAAAAACAAATAAATGCAGATAATCTCACCCCTGACACCTTAACCTCACTGAGTGATACAACATGTTTCTCTGTAAGCCTGCAGATGTTCAGAAACTCAGTATGTTGCTTCTCTGTCCTGCATTTGACAACTAAACATAATGAGTGAACCTCTGCTTTGAAACCGCAGCTTATATAATTGTTATCTAGTGGGAGACTTACCAAGCCAGAACTCGTCCTCCAGGTTCCCAAAGCCAAGACGATAATCACTCCACTTCCTGGAAAAGTCCGTCAGGCCATTCTGACGACGCTGGAATACCTGCACAGCGACACGTTTTAAAATGAAGTTTCAAATTTAGGTTTACTGGAGCCATTTCAACCACACTGCTCGTAGGAATTTGTCTTGGTGTGCTCACATATAACAACACAAGACACATCTAACAAAACACAATGGAGGTAACAGATCAACCCATCAAAGTAGCACATACTATACTCAGATCAGCACATGAATATACACTATTAAAAAGGAAGCTGTCTTTACACCGACTTACAATCCAGCCTCCTTCATCCGTGGTCATGTCACAGTACACCTGCACACCCTGGCCGGGGTCTCTGTTGATGTAAATGGTGTAGACGCCGGTTAGAGTCTCTCCATTAAGCAGGTGTTGGGCGCAGTTCTGAGGTGTCGCAAATAGGCGACTTCCTGGAAAAAAAAGGCAGAGGACCAGTGATGAGAAGTTATAATTTGCTTGCTGTTCCACATTTTGACTTATAATATTCAGCTTGTCAAAATGTAAAAAGTGGATGGAGAGAACATGAAAATAATTGGTCTATTACAGTATTTAGAACCTTCTTACTATAGATATTATATCAAAGGCATGCTTTTTAACATCATGTACGAAATACTTTTTGCCAATGTGTAATGTAACTTAAGAAAATGAGACCTCCCCTGACTCTAACTTCCTCTAACAACTTGTCAACTTTTTGGTTGAATTTGTTGAAAAATTGCAAAGGATGTGTCATGCAATGTAAATTGCTCTGCAACTATAGGTCAACAGTTGTTCTCAGGACTTTGGAGGCAACACAGAGAATAACCAAAAACTGTTAGGTATTGAAGTAAAATTGGAATTTATCACTTTTACAAGTCTGGCAGTTTCTGCCAATGCTGGAGTCATCTGTGTAGGTTCTCAGTTATGCAGTTAATGGTAATCTTGAGTGTTTGAAAAGAAGGCAATCTAAAGAAGTCCAGTTAGAGTCATTCACACCTAGCTCCTATGTTGGGTAGTTAGCAATTTGCTGTGTTAGCAGGTAAGTAGGGTACATTCCATCTGAAGAACACTGACCAGGCTCAATCTGTGAACGTGCTGCAGCGTTGTTTTTAAGTGCAAAAAACACAAGCAGTGGGCTGTATTGCTAGTGCTGTGTGAATGGCTCTACCTTACTGAGGAGCAAAACATTCCTGTTTTTTTTACTTTTTAAACTTTACTGTTAGAACGCTCTCAACTTGGGAGTGACGTCACACCCAGCTCTGACATCCGACTTCAGAGGCAAACAGGAGACAGGATTAACATCATCCAGAAAAAATCCAGTGTTATCTAGTAAAGTGCTTCTGGTCAAAAGGGAATATGACCAAAGTCTAGAGAAATCTAGGACATGATTATCAGGGCATTAAGTTCACTTACAAAGTATTTCTGTCTTATATTTTGAGTCCAGTAAATTTGCTGTCAGTTTCAATGTATTCAGAAACTCCTGATGCAGCAGGTTGCTACAACATGAACAAATGGCTTGATGCTGCCCACAGACAGTATAAAAGATGGACACAGAATTCCCACTTTGCAGCATTTCTGCTTGTGCCATCTTGGTGTTTTCAAATTGGATGTGGCAAGAGCGCTCTCTTGACTGTGAAACTGCACACTCATTGGCTAACAACCTAGCATAGGCCTCAATTTTTTATTCAATACAACCCAAAATGAGAGAGAGAGCCCTTAACTCATCAGGTAAGTCTTTGCAGATGTTTAGCCAGAAAGCCGTTTTCTAACCAACTTCTTTAACTCTGGGTGTATTTTTGTCACCACAGGTGTCGCCCCCTGGTGGCCAATAAAAGGAAAACTCACAGGCATTTCTAAGTTGGCTTAACTTTTCAGACCGTGACGCTATGTCTATCCCTTTTCATTGTCTGTGATGCTACCTATTGAGCACACAAACAAAATTAGTGCCAGGCTGGTGAACACAGAGAGGCCAAGATGCAGATGTTTGCTGTTTACGGTTGATATTACCCTTGGATATGTTTGTATGCCACAGATGTTGTGATTTATTCCTAGTGCTTTATGATGCTTCCAAACAAGTGTTTGACTGACTTATCCAACATGCTGTCACACAGTAAAGTTTAAAGCACATTATTCAGCTAAAGACAGCCACCCTGCAGGTGCGGCCTAACAGTAATTCTCTCTCACTAGGCGATGGGGTAAGGATGGAAATTGTGCTTGACTTTGGGGACCCATTACTGTGCACGTCTGTTAGAGTAACTGTAATGCAAAATGCAGTGAAAAGTCTCAGGGGCCAACAAAACTTAACACATTAGTATCGCTTTTCAAGCTTCAATTAAAGAATACAAATGCATTACGTGTGCGTGTGATTGAATGAGTGTATTCTGTACCTGTAGTAAAGGTGGTAGAGACTACAGCGCTGGTGTCTAGTCCCCTCGCAGCCTGAAGCTTGACGGTGTACTCTGTAGTCTCGGCCAATCCCTCCAGTCGAATCCATGTGTCCTCTGCATCGAGAATCAGCTCCTAGTGCACACACCGGACCAAATTCATTCGCGTAACGCATACTGTGTGAGGGAAACGATGTCTGATAAAGAAATTACATTCTGTAAAAGTAATAATTTAATGTGCATTCAGCACAAACCTCAGGGTAAAAATAAAAATTCTGTTAGAAACCCCTTGGGTCACTGATAAAACTGTGAAATTACATTTTGAGACCTTCAAGATATTCTTTTTTAACACATGACAGCTGGACTTCAGGTCCAGTGGCATATATTCTCATGCTAACACAAACAGATGAGGTGTATGTCAAAGAAATTAAAAAGGCACATTAGGTGAAACCTAAATATTGCGCAAGTTATGGTAACACTTCCTTTGTTTTCACAGGTAAAAGTGCAAGAGAACATGCAAAAAATTTAAAGAACAGAGGAAGTGAGAAACGAGATGCTAAGGGTGGGGTGGTTGGGGGGGAAATGAAAGACTTTTATCAGACAGCTGCGCTGAGAAGCTGCAAAGCAATCAGGAAACAAGAATTTCTATTTTAAGGCATGACACTACAGTGCAGTTGCTTCCTTTGTTTTTGTCTTGAGGAGCCAAGATGTTTGACCGATTTGTGAGCGTACTTTGTGTGACACCAGTTTCTTAGATGTGGCATGAATCCACTGGCATGAGGTTTGACCGATGAATAGAAACTTGTGCATCTACGTGTGTGTGTTTGAATGTGTGAGTTTTTGTGCATGTGTTACAGTTTGGCCTGAGTACACATTAAATATAAACAAGAAAAAATGAAATATTCAGCCGGTTTGGCCAGGAAAAAAAAACAAAAAAAAACTTAAAACCCACACATTCTGAGGCAATGTGTCCATGTGAATTATGCAGGGAAGCAGCTGGTAAATGGTGTCTCTCAGTCTCAGAGGATCTGTCATTGTCCCGCTGGGTTTTCAGGGTCAAGATAAGATTTTTATTGCAAGCGAGCAGCCCTGTCTTATCAAGGCTAATATATACCTACATGTGCTTGCTATCGATTGTGTATGTGTAGCTGAACGGTTGGATGTTGTCCTTGTGTAAGATCCTTATCATTCCAGGCATGCACATAACTGATACATGCATTTACAAACTGTTCGGTAAACGTTCATCAGATAATAAATTCATCTCAAAGCTACTTTGTGTAAATTATAAGAGCCCATTATCTTGCTAAGAGGAGAAGCTGATTGAACAGCTTTAAAGCTCACCAGGATGTGCTTAGATTACTGCTGAGGTAAGACCAAAGCGAGAACAAGCCACACCCTAAAGCAGAGACTGAAAGAGAAAAATCTTAAAAGCTATTCAATCTGTTGCTGTTCCTTGTATGGGTTGAATGATTCATGTGTTGTTCAATACCATAAATTCATGATGCTATGAGCAAGCGTTGTTTACGCAGCTCATAGCGGTGAACAAAGAACAAATAAATAAATCATAGCATGTGAATAAATGATAAAAGACAGCGTTCACACAGGTGCTGGAAATACTTGAGAGTGTTTGAATTTCAATGTGGCATTTTCAAGGCTTTAAAAGTGCTTGGATTTTGAATAAAGCAACTGAAACTGAAACAAAGCAACTGAAACTGCTTTAAACTGTAAGAACATCGCAGCCATATCTGCCTAAACAGATTGCTTTTTAGATAAAGCAAATAAGCCAGAGGGAGCCTAATTGCTTTTGCCTTTTACAACAAACACAGACGACGCTCGAGTCTCACTTTCCACTCTTATCTCTTCGTGCGTGGCGTCAAGTGTGATCTGCCAGTCTTTTTGGATGCGCGCCCTCTGATGCGAAGTGAGCAGGAGATGACAACATGTCAGGATGTTGCCGTTTAACTTAGTGAGGGCTTAAAAATAACAACCACAAATCGTGGTTGAAAAGAGGAGCAGCTACTCATAAGTCTGCAAAAAGAGCATGCAGCCTTTCAGAGTAAGAGGGTTTGCGTTGTAAAAGACAAGCCGCAAGTTTTTATTTATTTATTTTTATTATTCAGTTTGTTAAATCTGGCTCGCTAAATTATACATTTCTCGAATGTGTATCCCATCTGGTAGTGTTAACACACAGAGCTCATCAGGCTCCTGAGGATGAAATGGACTGTGATGTTCAGCAACAGAGGGTCAGTCTCCAGTGAAATTCCTGAAGCTTTTTTTTTTTTAAGCTGTAAACTCTTCACACTTCACTTACTCAGCTCTGGACTAATCTGATCTTTCTCACATTGCTAACTCGGTCAAGTCTCTGAACTCTTTCCAGTCATTAACATCTGGAAAAACACCCAGGAGATTGTTGCCTGATGTCTGAAGAAACAGATGTACTCATAACTTTTTGTGTGTGTATGCTGACCTGTATTGATTTTTCCTCATATCATGTGGCATCACACCAGCAGTAGTACTATAAAACCCCAGAGAGATATACCTGAAATCATATATCTCCACATTCCTCCACACAACTGCTCTCAGAGTATGGAAATGTAATTTTTTTCAGCTTATTTACATAAATATGTACATATATCATTTATACCAGCTGTATGGTGCCAGAAGAGCTTAATTTTGCACACTGCACATTGAAATTTCTCTGAAACCAACTTCAAAAGATTATAGGGACCCTCAGTTTAACTATAAAATGAAAACAATTTCTAAATCTGTTAGTTTATTGTTTTTCTTTTTTGTAAGCTAAGTGCTATTACACAATAAAAATGCTACAGGGCATACTTTGTCAAAAATAATGTCAAAGTGACATTTCTAAATAGCTTTCTTTTCCTCTCTGTCTCTGAAAGAGTGTATCAGTGCCCATGTGGAGCCAAGACACTGAGAAATGAAGCGAAAATAAAAATAAAAAAGTTGTGTTAGAAGCAGTAGATGGGTTTACAATGTTTTATTCAGAGTTATGATGAAGTGTAAGAACCAAGATCCAAAGTAACTAAAATTACAGCTGGAAATTTTAAGCTACTTATGTATGTATCAGTTTTTAAACATAAGAACATTCCTCCATCTCTCCTTCTTAACCCTAAGAGGAGTGTTCAGCTTATTCAGGTAGCAGCTTTTGTGTTTAGTGCTGACCATCGCTCACTTTTTGCAAAAGCACCGTCTACAGCAGGTCATACCATCTGCTGCTAATTAACATAAATACTGTCTGCGCCTTGATGGCACTTAATAATAATAATTATTATTATACAAAAAAATTAAATAAATATATATATATATAATCCAGTGAGAAGTTCACTTTTTTTGGTTCCTGATTCAATTAGCTGGAATAAGATGTGTACATAGGAGGATTTTAACAGGAATGCTAACCCTGGGTTGCTGTTCAAAGTTTGCTGTCTGTCTGTGATGACAGACACAACAGTGAATTTACTAAATTATACAAAAACAATTTAAATTAAAGCGATCTGACTGGCTAATAATCAATCCCCAAATTTTTAAAGTACTAAAATATCATAGTTTTCGATACTGTATGTATGCGTATTCACACGCCACTTCATTAGGTACACCCAACACCGGGTTTGACCAACCTCTACCTTTTGAACAATCTCATTCAGAGAGGAAGAGTTGAACCTTTTGATGCATTATCCCGCTGGAAGCCACCATCTGAAGATGAGTACACTGTGGTCGTAAAGGCATGGACATGGTCAGCAGCAATACTCTTTTTTTACAGCTTTTCCTATTAATAAAGAATCCCCCTCATTAATACTACGCCAAAGTAATTAAGTAATAGCCAAACAATTAAATGACACAACGTTCCTGTTTTTCACTATCTCCTATACAAATGTGTATTTGTATGGAGATTTTTTTACAATGTGTTCACAGAAAAAAAATGACATTTTCTTTGAATTAACTAAAACTTTTTATTTTAATTATGGGACAGTTTGGGCAATGAACTTCTACACATTCATCATGTAGTTTCACTGGTTCGGCCCACAGTGTAAAATGAGTTTGACATGCCTTAAATGGCCTTAAATGCTTTGAGTTCTGCCGTGTGATTGGCTTATTATATGCATTAAAAAGTAGCTGAACTTGTGTACCTAATAAAGTGGCTGTTGGGTGTACCCAGAGAGAACAAAAGTAAATAATATAACAGTATATATTTAATTAATAGTACTATAGTATTTATTTAAATTCTATTTGAATTCAGAAAATATATGCAAATTAATGCAAAGTCTTGAAAATAGCACATGAAATGTTGATGCTGTGTTTAAAAACAAACCATTACTGTGGGAAAAGGACAGAAACACAGAGAACAGGGCCAGCAGTGAGATCCTTGATGTAAGAAAGATCTTTGCTTGTGTAAAGTCTCATAAAAGCGCTCATCTCAAGAGTTAGAGTGCATTCTTTGTACATGAGTGACACCCGATGGACAACCGCACAGCAGTGCCACACTTGCAAGGTCAGCTTGTGTGTGTGTGTGTGTGTGTGTGTGTCTGAGAGAGCAAGACCTGTGGTAGATCATCATTACAGTACATCAGTATGGATCGTCGTGCTTGTTTTGGCCACACGGCTCTCACTAATGTGCTTTATTACCGTTACTGAGCCACATCAAAACATTTAATCAAAATAAACAACGTCTCTATCGAGGCACATTATAATCATATCTCTATTGGACAGGCAATTTCACTGCGTGAGTGTGTCTGTCCCTGAAGGCATGACCGCTCCACAACAAGGGGATTTACCTTATTGAAAGATAAAATTAGAACTTTAAAGGGCTTATCATGAAGTTGTGATTCTGCATTAATATTTTATCCTGATCACTGCTTAACTCGGCTGTATTAATTTCACTAAATTTGTGCTTTCCAAAAAGGTGTTTCAACACGTCTGACATGAATTATCATCTTTCATTGTCAGCATTTGTTGTTGATTGAATGTTAATTGCTCAGTTGCAATCGTCCTCCACGGCATGTTTAACTCTTGAGGAGGATCATTCGGTTCTGTTGTTTATTTATTTATTAATTTTTAATAACCTTACAAAAGAAACAGGGTTCATTGTTGGGGCAATGATGGCATGAGCTTTGGTCACAAAGGCTGTTTAACTGGCTAATATTTCAATAGGAGCAGTGAATAAAGTCACACCTTCATCTATGACATCAGTAAATATTGTCAAAATTTGTTGTTGACAGTTTACTATTGATGACAGCGATGGGCGTGCATTTGTCATTATCTAAGGACACGAGACGAGGCTGTGTCTGCAAGAACTGCCCGCTGACGATTACAACGAGAGGGAGATATTACCAGGCTGGATGCTTGACCCCTACGGTGAGGGGGTCCGATGGCTGTGCTGTGATCTGTATGATGAGAGTCTCTGCTGGCTGCTCTCCTCTGTCTGTGTGCTTTCTGTTTCACTGTGGGCGTGTGCCTCGTCAGCTGCAGGCTACAGAGGACATCTATCAAAATGTAAGAAGCAGCGTGTGGATGTGGCATCCTGTATGTGTGCATATGAATTTAAGCGTACACCAAGGTATAGTGTATGTTGCAATTAATGAGGTGTAGCTTGCAACACATGCACATATGAAATGACCACCACCTTTGTCTTGGAAAACTGCTGCTGTGTGGACTGTAGTTGGGTGAGATATCAGATATCTGACTGTTGAGGCACTTTATGGAGAAGCTCAGAAAACAGCACACACAGAGGTATTGTGAGTTCTTTGACTTCAAGCGATGCCACTATTTACTTCACTAAATCTTTAAATTTCAAATAGCTCTTTGCTGCTAACCCAGCGTTCAAAAGCTGTGTTATACACGTTACACAAACATTTTATTTCAGTGTATGTCTATATTTAATTTCTTTCAAAACAAAAGGAGGAGCCACAGGAAAAAAATGGCCAAAAAAATACCATATTGGTGTAAACACTAAAATGAAAGTGTGTGAGGGAGTGCTGGGTGGATGTCTTCAGCTGTATTTAAAAGATGATATTATTTAATGA
>VVHJ01002850.1:0-13203 GCA_015107715.1 Tylochromis polylepis | reverse complement strand
TTTTTTTAAGATTGGAATTGGAAAGGTTGGAATATTCAACATTTTTGCTGTAAAACTAAATTAATTGGTATTTAGTGTTAGTTTCATATTTGTCAGGCTATAGATTTTCATTATCTAGGTCAAAAGGGCGCAGAGTGTACGACCTTTCGTTTCATCACTCTCTCAATTATCGTTGCAGTGATATTTTGCCTATCTGAACTTTTTACCAGCCACATGTGCGATTTTAAAAACCCCGTGGAGAAATTTGGTTAAACAGATGTGTCTGCTCGAGACTTCAGATTTCTCAGGCAGCTATCTACTCAGGCTGCGTTAACTGGTTTTCCGTTAATCCCTTAACCCGATTCAGGAAACAGAATTTCTTGTTTGGATGATGTTCAAAAAATTAAGTTACAGGTCACACACACCGGTGTAAACACTTTGTGACTTCATTTAGCTTAAAAGGCACCCCAGTCATACTGTCGTCAGGGCTTTCAGAGCTCGTCTTCAGCAAAGGCTGTTGTTGTTGTTTTGGGTTTTTTTTTAATTTAATATTAATTCTGATGCATTACTCAGTATTGTTCTTATTAAAGACAGCTTGTCTTTATCTTTCAGGTTTGTAATAAGATAATCTTCCTGATAAGTTTTGTTGGCAATCGAGGAACCTTCACACGAGGCTACAAAGCCATGGTGATGGACTTTGAGTTCCTCTACCACCTCATCTACCTCATCATCTGCTGTTTGGGGGTGTTTGGTCATGTTTTTTTCTACAGTCTTTTGGTAAGACAATCACACAAATGAATTCACTTTTTAAATGCACATCCGTCCCGAGAAGGGATTAATACAGGCTGATTGAAACTGAACTATGACTAAAATTGTGAGTTAATCATTACCGCCACCCACGAACCCCACCTTTTTTTTTTTCCTTTTTTTTTTGTAATGTCTCATTAGACTGCAGTCATGCCTTCAGGGCCATATTATCCTAGAAATTTCCTTTTTTGGTGTTTTAACAATGTTGTCGTTGAACTGTTAACTGCTGTGCCACAGTGCCTCAGGTCTGCTTTTTAGTGCAATCAGCTTGAATATCCAAGTGTTTCGAGATGTTTTCCTTTCACGTGGATCCAAGCAGCTCAAAAAGTAGCACAATCTTACATGAACATCTAATTTTTAGTGGCAGACAGAAAATGCCAAATCATGCAAGGAAGCCAAGAAACCTCATGGTGTATTCTGATTTAGCCTTTTGCCATTCTTCTGTAATGTGTACTTTGTTTCCGTAGCTGTTTGACCTGGTATACAGAGAGGAGACCTTGCTGAATGTGATCAAGAGTGTGACTCGTAATGGACGCTCCATTGTGCTGACCGCTGTGCTCGCTCTCATTTTGGTCTACTTGTTCTCCATCGTGGGCTACATATTTTTCAAAGATGACTTCATCCTGGAGGTGGATCATATTCCCAACACAACTATGAGTGAGTACAAACTGCAATTATTTATCAGTTTTCCAAGTAGAACTATTATAGATTGTTAGCGCCACATTAAAAAAGGACTAGAAAACATTGCCTCCCTTCTTTTCTAGAAAGTGGCGGTAGTTTGGCAAGCGAGTTCCTGTCTGCAGCAGTATGTCATGGAGATACTGATGAAAATTGCACCACAGATGCCCTCCAGGAAGGTAACCCTATCAGGCAACATCAGAGTCTTCCATTAATCTATAAATAGTGTTTAGATGTTGGAAGAAGGACTGACACCCTCCTCTGAGATGGTTTAAAGACATTAGTTGTATGCATGCGTTTTTAAATTAAGGTTGAGGTGTGATTTTTACATTTCTCTTCCCCTGACTACCCTAAGATAGTGATTGGTAAAAAGAGAATACCTTGAGGAAGATGGCAAATTACTGGAAGTCTTGTCTAATCTAGGTGTGATCTGTTGTTGGATATAATTGTGAAACAACAATAAGGGGAAAGGAAAACTGTTGCACAATTTCCTTTTTTTCATCCATGTGACTCGATCGTCTTTCATGTGCCTGCCATTTGACCTAAGCAACTCGCATGCGACCTTATCAACCTTCATGTGACACAAATTAATGACAGTCACAAAAAAGGAAAAAAAATTTCCTGGGAACTTCCCGCCAGCTTTGTTGCCATCAGCGCTACACGTTTGAAAGCTACAGTTTTATATCTGGAGCTGGAACCAGAATGATGGTTGAAAATATTTTCAGAGATGTGACTCATAAACTGGACCGTTCTCCATGTTCACATTTGCTCCACAGAGAAGCTATAAATGCTCCTGGGGTTCACTATCTAAGTTTCCTTCCCTCAGCCATCAGCGCCAACATAGCAATAAAAATAATTTGGCCCAAAACAGCAAAGAGATCACATGTTCCACTCTGTTTTTGATTTGACTGTGTAAGAGGTCCCTAAAGACAGCATCTATCTTACATTCCAGCCAAACAAAAACACTTTTGCTTTGACCTACAGGCTTCACAGCATGAACCAAAACATACCAGCATGGCTGCATCAAAGTCAAGGATGTTTTATGATAGAATGGCAGTTGATGTCTTATATTTAAAGAATGACTACATGGATAATTCCACTTCCTACTAAAGATAATTATTCTACATGTATTATTAATCATAACCCATTTCATAAGTGCTGAATATGAACATTGCAAGCACTATGTCACAGCATCTCCGTTATACAGTATAGAAAAGGTTGTAATGCAGTTAATGCATCTTGAGTATGATATCACACGATTTCATATGAAGTCCATTAACTCTGTATGATAGTTGAATAAATGTGGAAAAAATTGTACACCTATACTGCTGATAGATAATAAATATTCATAGGTTAAAGGGTGCATTTTTCAAAATCAAAGATTACTAACTGTATTATAAGACTGTGAGAGCAGCCATCGATCAGCTAATTGCAACGCGTCTGCACCTCACAGCCCCTCAGTGCATGTGCACGATTAAAACCTAACAAATTTGGGGTCAGTATACTTTTTTTTGTGTGACAGCTGAAATGTAAATATGCATCTGCAGTTTATGACTTTATTGTATTTGAGCAGGCAGAGAGGTATTTTAAAAACTGTATCAGGCTGCTGTTATTTTTATAGGCCAGTGTTTCATCATGTTATTATCTGTTAGAATCACTTTGAGTCACACCTTGTTGTTTAAAACAGAAGAATGCAGGTCCTATATGTGCTGATTTCCTGGTTAGATCAGTCTGGTCAAGCATTATAGTATAAAGACTTGTTATAGACTTTCTCTAGTGCTGCATTGACGAGAATATACAACAATCATTTGTTTAAGTTAATAGTCTCTTATTTAATTACTGTAATTATTAAACATGCTGTCCTTTCTGTTTCCTCAGATTTGGGGAATGACAGTGAAGAGGACAGCAACATGGAACGGACGTGCGACTCTTTACTTATGTGCATTGTTACTGTGCTGAGTCATGGGTTGAGGAGTGGAGGGGGAGTGGGGGATGTTCTTCGCAAGCCTTCCAAAGAGGTACGTGCAACTGTGATTAGGCCTCAGGCACTGTGTTGCATGTGTGTGCATGTGTATGTGCGTATGTTTTTGGCTGAGAAGGTGTAGCACCCGCAGCTGCGCCATGGATCATGTGAGCTCTCTATGAGCCACTAAACTTGTTTTTGTTTCAAAAGTATGGAGGTTTCGCAATGTTTCCTTACAGCTGCGCTGCCTCCGCCTTGTGTGAGAATTAAACCTCAAAATAGAATTCCACTGAATGAAGGCTTAACCACTTACGATGTCAAAAGAGGATGTGAATGTCTCACTCATGCATTCACAACTCAGTGCAACTTGACTCTGAGACCCTTACTAGTTGTTAAAGCAAATTACAGCAGTCATATGACACGGGTGGCATGGTGGCTCCAACTTTATTTGGTTTGTCCCAAACAAGAGGGGGTAATATGCATTGTGTGGGTGGCAACTGCCTGGTGGTCGAAAGAATCCAAGGACGAGCTCATCCCATGACTTTCTAGAGCAATGAGAAAATAAGAAAAACGAGTCGGTGAATATGACCGGTGTATCTGAGACGGGCTGCACCACGTTGACCGGCTTTCCTGTCGTCTCTGTTACTGTAGCATCTGGCAGGTTATACCCACAGCTTTATGTTTCCACGAACAACCGTGAGGACCAAGGTTAACCTCGTTTTATACTCATAACATCATCCAGAACACCTGCTTACATAAAGGCTTGCCTTTTGGGTCATGCCATTAAATGGGACAGGGGGTCCTCATTGTTTCCCTCCGTTTATTAGCCTCACTCAAATTAAAGTTTATAATTATTTTAATGTGGGATCATGACCTTAATGTCCATACAACCCTGTTTCTCATATCTTACCCAGGAGCCACTGTTTGCGGCGAGAGTGATATACGACCTGCTGTTCTTCTTCATGGTCATCATCATTGTCCTGAACCTTATTTTTGGTGTAATCATTGACACCTTTGCTGACTTGAGGAGTGAAAAACAGAAGAAAGAGGAAATCCTGAAGACCTCGTGTTTTATCTGCGGTAAGACCACTCATCTAATGTATTAAAGGGGATGTGTTGTGTTTTTTCATATAAATTATTACACATATATCCTATATGTATGTATGTGTGTTTCAGACAGAAGCGGAAGTGAGAGGCTATAGTGAGCGAGACCCAGTATAACCTCTGAATTATGCAAAGTTACTCTGGCAGAGTAACTGGCAGAGAGGAATAAAAATATGAGGAAGCTGCATAACTCCTCTGTAGGAAAATAGTAAAAGGCTCTCCCTCCTGACATGTTTGGCTTCCACATAGTGCTCTTTGCAAATTCCACTAGTGAGACATTATAGGCCAAGCAACTGCACCAAAAAATATAACAATAGAGATAAAAGCTAATAATGTATAATTGCAGCTCAAATGTATACTTACTTAAATGTTATGTGTAACCTACCGGGTTTTGGGCACAACCTTCTGTCTCAAGAATTAACTTGTGTTGGAATAATGTCCTGTGATGCTAGTCATGGGAAATAAACCTCTTAACTTTCTAGTGATGGGGATGACTTGCCTTAACATAAGGGCACTGTGCCAGCCCTGTTGCTGGAAGGGCTCTGTGTGGTTTTAAAGAATGTTTGTTATTAGAACTCCTCCACAGTCTATCTAATATTACTTTATTCCCAAATTCTCCTCTTGGAACATTAGATTTGATTTGATTTTTTTTTTCTTGGTGTATTTGTGGTTTGTGGTACGCCCGTATTAGTTAGTCTATTAGTTTGTTGCCTTCCCCCTCGTCTCTCCTGCCCTCCCTCCCCCTTCTCACTTCGCTACCGTTCCAAAGAAGGCTGAGTCATGAGGGCTTCCTGCCACTGCTCTGCTCGCCTCCATAATTCATGTCTGTCTCACACGCACAGACATTTTCTCCCACTCGCTCGCTCGCTAACTCGCACACACTTAATTTCCTTACCATATGTTTCGTTAGGCTTCGCCGATTGCCCGAACTTTGTCCCTTCGTGTGCCGTCAGCCGCATGTCCTTATATGTACATTATATGTAAGTAAGTAGCTAAATAACAACATGCTGTGCAGCGTGTGCGTGTCTCTGCTCATTACTGAGTGTAAGCCCAGAAGTACATGCTGTATGTGAGCATGTGTGTGCATGCGTATGTTGGGTCAGGCAGTCAGGACAAGTGGTAAGCATATGGAATGAGAACAGTATTATGTCACCCAGCCAGCCATCAGCTCTGACTCATTCATGTTAAATAAGGCCAGGCCACAGGGGGAGCTGCTGTCTCTATGGTTTCCAGAAGGACCACGAGAGAACAGGAGATGCAGAGATTAGGGGCTCCGCAGGAATTAAGTGGCTCAACATCCTCTAACTTGGTTTTATAAGCCATTGATCTTTCGCTCAGTCTCCTATTAGTCTTTAGGTCTTTGAGGGCTGTTGCCAATGATTGATTTACGTCATGAACTTCCTGCACAGGGATTTTTACCTGTAGCTTAATTTATTGTTGTGCAACAAATCAAGCTCACTGGGACGGTAAAATGACCTCCACCATCTTATTGGTTTGATTTTCGTGCTGTCTGTGTCCTTGAGTGAGCCTCTGCTTGCTTTTTTTTTTTTTATCAAGCCGTAGAAGGTTTTTATCCTTGGGCCTTTTTTTGTTCTTCATTTGTACATCAGTAACACTATTGGGCAGCCCCCTTCACCATTTATATTGAGTAGAAATATTTGGGTTTATGGGCTTTTAGTGAGGACTAATTGGTTTCATTATGTGCATAATTATTCTTAATGGCTAAAGTAAACCACACATCACTTTCATAATGACAGGCACGCAAAGATTATAGACTGAAAATTTAATTGCCATATTCAGGAAAGTAAGATTTATTTTCAATCCATGTGACAAGTTAATCAATAAATGTGAAACTTGACTGTTTACTTTATAGAAGTGGTTTCAGTTATAAAGCCAAAAATACCATCCTGAGAAAATTAGCTTTAAGAACAATTCATCCATTTTCCTACCCGCTTATACAACAAGGGTCACAGGCAGAGCTGGAGCCTGTCCCTGCTCAAATTAGCTAACAGGATGGGTGCAACCTGCAGGCTGTCAGTGTCACACTGGGTAACGTTTAAAAAAAAAACTTCTTCATGTTTTAACTTTTAAGTTCAATTGTAAGGTGTCAAGCAATTTTTTAACTAAAGCCCACTGAACACATTTCATATATATATATATATATGGGTTTTTTTCTTTTTGTTCAATTCAGCTTCATAAAAAATAAAAAATCACCAAAACAAACAGATCACTTGTTGTTCATGTTGAAATTTGCTCAGAGCTTATCATTAAAGGTGTTTCATGTAGGTCTGTACTTTCATATCACCCAGAGCTGGGCAAGCTTTAGCTGTCAGACAGATGGTCTCACATTTGGCTCTAGAATACTTCAGTATACAACTGAGTTTGTGGTCAAATCATTGTGCCCAGATCCTGTGCCTCACCAAAAGTGCAGCTGTGCATTAGCAGCAGATATCTCCACTATGGCCTCGTCTGTCCAAAGGAGTTCCACAAGTCCTGTGGTTTGTTCAGATGCAATTTAGCAAAAATGTTCCTTTTAGAGAGAAAAAGCTTTTTCCTGTCAGTCCTTCCAAACAAGCCATACTTGTTCTGTCTTTCTCTAACCTTGCTCTCGTGAACTTTAACATGTAACATGCTAACTGATGCCTGTAGAGTCTAAGATGTAGCTCTTAGTTTTTTGCAGTTTCTCTGAGAATCGCACAGTCTGACTTTGGGGTGAATTTGCTGGAGAATCCACACAGCTAAATGCTCCAGACTAACAAAGTGACAAAACTAATACTTTTATAGAGATGCTCACACTTGCTGATGATTACTTTATTTACGTGATTAGCAGCAAGTAGCTGCTACTTACCCTCTTAATTCCCGTGGAAGCAGTGAGGGTGTACTTATTTTTTCTTCAGGACTTCTTCATTTCTGTATGAACGTTGCTTTATTCCTGGAAACTTCTCTTACTTGTTATTTGTTACCAACATTATCTTATCTTTCTACAGTTTTTAATCAATTTTAATTGTATACTTTGCATGTTCTTTGTCTTGGACAGTTCTGAGCAAATTTTTTAGATGTTTTAGACATTTTAGATCACTTGGTGCTGTTTTATACACCTCTGATCAGTGTCAAATGACAGTTGCATGACAATGACTACAGACAGACGGCCCGTGTCCTTAAGAGCCATTTTAAGCCACTAGAAGAACAAAGAGTCTTGCGGCAGATGGTTTGGCACCCACAGTCCTGACCTCAACACACTGAGCCAGTCTGGAGTTACAGAAGATACTGCAAAAGAATGAATACAGAGAACAATTGTTGCTTTTTAGGACATCCTTCCTGCCAAGTACCTGTGCAAATCATGCAAGGAGACCTGTTGCTGTTTTTAAGGCAGACCACTGTAAAACACCAAAGTTTGATTAGATTTAAGATTCACTGGCTTCATTTTAGCGAATATTTCTTAATTTAATTTCAGTGCATATTTCCTTCTCATTATCTTTTAACGTGAGTTGCATTACTTACAAAACAGCAAGAAACATTGCTGTTTTATTTTTCCCAAAACACACTGTGACCTCATGACAAAACCATTTGCGCTATTTTCCTCATGCCAGGTCTGGAGCGTGACAAGTTTGACAACAAGACGGTGACCTTTGAGGAGCACATTAAAGAGGAACACAACATGTGGCACTACCTGTTCTTTATCGTCCTGGTAAAAGTTAAAGATTCCACTGAATACACCGGCCCGGAAAGCTACGTGGCTCAGATGATCAAGGTAAACACAGAGCATGCACACACCCTTAAAACACAGAGCCAACTGATCTGGTTGTTTTGCCTACATGTTACAAATTGATTGACTTCACTATGAGACCACACTGTTTTAGAACTAACAGCGCATAAAATCAGAGGGAATGTCTGTAGAGACTGTGTAATCGACAGAATTTTTTGCATAAAAATTGCTTAAACTCACAGCGAGATGACGTCAGTATCTTTGACATCATTTCCAAGCCATTTACCAGAAATCAGTGTGCTCCTTACGCTACTCAGTCCTGAATTCAAGAGTGGTTTGGGGAGCATTTCCCTTTGTGTCACATTTTTTGGTAAGCAGTGTTCATCAGTTTATGCTACTGAGTCACACATAAACACGTACCAGCTTGTCTCTCACACACACACACACACCCTAGTAGATTGTGTTCCGCTTTTTTAATCTGAACTGACAAACATACCCATCATGTCCATTAAAGACACAAACAGACAAATGGGAAGTATGTGGGCCAAGAAGGTACATTAGCATCATTATAATCACAAAACTTATCAAAGCATAATAAGGAATCACTGATGTGTTCACTGTGATTTCCGTAACTGAAGTAGAAAGTTGTCAAAATGTTTTTGAATTTGCCTTTTCATTAACTGTTAATAAAAGTAGTTCAACACTCGGCTGATGTTCTTGGTCAATGTCAGGAACACAACCTGGACTGGTTCCCTCGGATGCGTGCCATGTCACTGGTGAGCAGTGATTCAGAGGGGGAGCAGAATGAAATCAGGAACCTGCAAGAGAAGCTGGAGTCAACCATGAAGCTGGTGTCAACCATGAAGCTGGTGACAAACCTGTCTGCACAGCTGACTGAGCTCAAAGAACAGGTATATCATTTGACAGACAACTAACTCCCTCGTTTTGTAATACACTATCGAATTTTTCTGTTTGCATTTTTTGGATTCAACACTTACCGCAACCAATATTAAACTCCGGTTTTTACACTTTGTATTATTTACATCTTCATTTCTTACTCTGCCTTTGTCGGCACACTATTGAGAAATCAGGAGGAAAACGTCATGTTTCTCATATGCTTGCATGCTTACAGTCATGTGAAAACAGAAAGCTTTCGCAGTAGTCCTGTGAAAATCCAAATAAACCCCATGATTCAATAGCTTGTAGAACCACCTATAACAGCAATATCCTGAAATAATTGTTTTCTTTTAGACTGTATCAGTCTCTCACATTGTTCTGGAAGAATTTTGGCCCACTCCTCTTTACAACATTGAGTTCATTGAGGTTTGTGGGCACTGCAACACCTTGATTCTTTTCTTTTTCAGCTATTCTGTTGCAGATTTGCTCAGCCAAGCTTTGGTAGGAGTCATGATTGACTCAATAACTGCAAGTTCCCTAATGGAAATATTTGCACTGCTAACTGTCAAAAACTCCATGGGATACCTTAAGTCTATAAAAGCTTACGAGAGGAAGTGATTCTATACTGAAATGATGCCTTTAAACTGTCTTGTTTTTTCCCCCCTATGCAGATGACCGAACAAAGGAAGCAGAAACAACGAATTGGACTTCTTGGTCACCCTCCTCACATGAACATCAATCCCCAGCAGCCTGCCTGAGGGGCCTTGGGGCCATTTTCACCAGTGCCTGAGCACCCGTAACAGTGTACAACATGTTAGACAGGAGAATGCCAAAACATGTCCATCTCTAGTATGTATTTAGGTCAATGTATGGTTGTATTTTCCAAAACACTCCCTTAGATGTGAGTAAAACTTATCTTGGTCTGTAGTATAGATGTGTCTGTGTGGGTGGAGTGTGCACGATGTGCCTCAGGACCTGAGAAGCCAGTCCTGTAAGTTTCTGTCTTCAGCTTTACTACCCTGAATGCCTTCTGCATCGGACCTATCAGACAGCATGCCAAAGTTCAGCCATTGTTCCTGAGGGAATATTCCTCTCAAGTGGCCTTGTAATGAGGATTTGATCCTCTGTGTTGCACCAGCAAACTCAGGTCACATGTGGATTTGAAGTTTTGTTTGAACCCTACAACACGATATTTAATATTTTGCTTTCATCCGATGGCAATAACAATGCTATTTAATATGCAATGACTAATTAAGAACTAACTAGTTTTGAGAATTTTGTTTGCATTTTTTATTTAAAATGATTTATCATGTATTTAAAATATAAGACAAACCTGTAAACAACACTGAAGAGGTCACCAAGCTTTTTCAAAGCATATAAATATGTTATTAAATCTGTAATCATTTGTTTGTTTCTTTGTTTTTTTAAGTTGAGAGAAAGCATTTGATACTTCTTTCAGAATTCTTTGTAATCTCAAACTAAGGTCCTCCTTGTTCCAGGGCAGTTTATGTAAGAAAAAAAATGGTTGGGAATACATTGTAACTTTTTGTGAAGATAAATAATTCTGACCCGTTAAAACTTCCTAGAAATATTTTTTGTATAATGAACATATGGACTTCCTAGAGAGCTGGAGCAGTTCTGCAATTGCTTCACCCTGACACTGGGTCCATGATGTATTTAACAATGTGATTTATATGGGATCTTATTAAAACCACAGATCCAAACTTAAAGATTTTTGTGAACAACATTATCTTCATTATCCTTGATATGTCTGCACTGACTTACTTAATCTTTGTTTAACCCATTTAGAATGAAGCACTGATATTTTTTGTAGCACAGAAGCAAACGTTGCTATTTGTTTGGTCACTTTGTAAAGAATACAATGACTGTGTTCATGTTAATGTGAAGAAAGGAAAAAACTACTAGATTGAATTTTGAGTGCTGTTTAACCAAACTCAGCTTTTTTATACTTACTCATGGTTTCTGTCTGAGCTGAACATTGCATTCTTGGAGTCTGTTTAAATAAATAAGTGTGTAAAATATGGTTGCTGAAAACAATGTCTGCATCTACAAATGTGACACAAAAGGAAGTGAAGATCTGGTAATTCCCTAAATCACAGCCATGCACTTTGATACTGCAGTGAGCATGAAAAAAAATGCAACATGCAGAAGTCATAATCGGGAATTACCAGCAGATTATCTCTTATCCGAAGTCCACTAAAAATGAGGAAGTACACTTCTTCTATTATCATACGGCACGGGGAAATGTCTGTGCATACATGGGTTGCACATTTGTAGGTTTAATTTGATCTTTTTGTATTTCATCCTTCCACAGGCAGAATATTTATAGAGTTTAAAATTTGTTCAGCTCCTGTATTTGCACTGAACATCGAAATTGAACAGTACTGCACAAAAGTATTGCGCCACCCTTAATTTCTTTATATTTTGCTAGGAAAATGAGAAATTGGCTCAGTTATTTATAGCAGCAAGCGCACACAGAAATGCAGTATGTGAGGAAAAACATGGTTTGTACAATTCTAACAAGTTCGCAAGTCAATATTTGGTATGAACACCTTTATTCTTTAACACAGCCTCAACTCTCTTAGGCAAGCTGTAATGGAATTTCTTGAAGTAATCTTCAGGAAGAGTTCTCCAGGCTTCTTTAAGAACATTCAAAGCTCTTCTTTGGATGTTGGCTGCCTTTTGTCCTGTTCTGTCAGTATACGCTCCCACTGGTTCATAAATGTTGAGATCCGGGCTCTGGGGAGGCCAATCCATGACTGATAGTCTTCCACTGAGTGTTTTCTATCCAGGTATGCTTTTACTGCACTGGCAGTGTGCCAGATAGCATTGCAAGGTGGCTCAAAATCTGATGGCGCTGCTTTGCTTTTTTTTGTTGTTGTTGTTGTTGTTGCTTTTTTTTTTTCTATTGTACATCTCTCCTGACTTTCACTGTACATATCAACAAAGATTTGAACAATTTTTTTTTAAAAAATGTGGATTTGTCACCCTATACAACCTGTTGCCAAATACTTTCAGTTGAGTTCTGTTTTTTGTTTTTTTTGTTTTTTTTTGCCCTAGGTTTTTAGGCCTGGTACTTCTTCTTTTGCCCTCCACTTGTCCAGTTTCTTCAAATTTCCATGTAATAGCTCTTGGGGGTCATTCTGTTTTTTCATAAATTCAACTTTCAACTTGAAGAAATTGCAACAAATTAATTGGGGTTTTTTCGGATGCACTGCTCATAACACTGTGCATAAAAAATACAATTTAAAATAGGTTCTTTTCTATGCTGTTTGTTATATGAAGACGCAACACTGGTTCATGTCTTGAGTTAGTGCCTTTATGCTTGAATGATTGATAGGTCAGTGTTAAGTGGCTTACAAATGTCTCTTAAAATGGTCAGGTATAAGGACTAGACTGAAAGGGAGTAAAAAAGCAGCCAATGTCCAAAGGAAAAAAAATATCCAAAGACCTCCAGAAAGCCTGGAAAACTACTGCTCATGACCACTTTGTTAAAATTACAAGAAAGCCAGGCTGCTGGATCAAAATATAACGAAATGAGGGGTGAGAGTCAAGACCTTTGCACAGTGATAAATAAGGTTTCTAAATATATGCTTCAGATTAAGAGTGTTCATCTCTATTTGTCATCTATATATTGTCACCTAAAAAGCTTTTGAAATAGCCTTCGACATTCTCTCAGTGGTTTTACAGTATCACATAAAAACAATTGTGGCGGGGCGTGGCTTGCGGTGCCGTGCGGTGGAGATGGCTTCACCTTCACGGCATCAGCAATCACGCCTCGCCAGCCATAAAAGGGGTCCTGATTGTTGGTTTGTTGTTGTTGGGGTTATGTGCGGCTGGCAGCGGGAGAGCTGCAGCCGGTGTCTGTATCAACAACCGTGCGTGTAAAGTGTGACGTGTTTAGTGAATAAACGTATGTGGAACAACATGCCTGAGTCGTGGGGTCTGCCTTCGGTCCGTCACAAAGACATAGTATACATTTTCACTGCTATGCAGATGACACCCAGCTCTATCTGTCCATGAAGCCAGATAACACACACCATTTAGT
>VVHJ01002849.1:0-13640 GCA_015107715.1 Tylochromis polylepis | reverse complement strand
CTTTATGCAGTAGCTGTGCCCTTGGATAGTAACTACCTATCAGATGCTTTCTCTTACTGCCATCAAGTGGTCAAACTGTGTGGAGCTTTCAATGTGGTTGGCAACCTTACGATTTTACAATATTACAGTATTTTAATAATGTTTTATTTGCATAACTAAAAAAAGAAGTAGTTCACTAGAAATAATAAAACTAGAAAGTTAATTAATAATTAAGAATAATAATTATACCAATTTGATTACATTAGATTTAAATGAGATTTTCTAATGTTTTATCTGTTCTGTTATCTGGAAGTCTGTTCTCTTTGGCTATTTGTCTTGAGACACCCCTCATTTCTTCGTGTTTTTAGGAAAATGTGAAATGGGTGCAATTTATAGATGTGATATTTAAACACGCTCAAAACTAAATGGAAATACTGCATTAAGACAAAAACAGTTTGCCTTTATACAGTACAGTTCTCACAAATTTGAAACTCAGTATTTGTTATGAACACATTAATTCTTCAACACAGCCTGAACTCTCTTAGGCAAGTTTCTTGTAATTTCTTTAAATAGTCTTTAGGAATAGTTCTCCAGGATTCTTGAAGGAGATTCAAAGCTCGTCTTTGGATGTTGGCTGCCTTTTGTTCAATTGTCTAACAGGATGATCCCACACTGCTTCAATTATGCTGAGGTCAGAGCTCTGGGGTGGCCAATCCATGACTGATAGTGTTCCACTGAGTGTTTTTCTATCTATGTTTTTACTGTGTGTTTAGGATCATTGTCATGCTAAAAGATGAAGCTGTTGCCAATCAGATGATTTTCCATATGGTATTGCACAATGGATTAAATCTGATGGTATTCTGGTTTCTGTGTTCATTATCCCATGAATTCTGACAACATCTCTGACACCACTGGGTGAAATGCAGCCACAAATCATGACAGAGCCCCTACTGTGTTGTACAGATGGCTGTAGACATTCACTGTTGTATCGCTTTTCATCCCTCTTCCATACATATTGGCAATGATTTGAAGCAAAAATTTCAAATGTGGATTCATCACTTCTTAAGACATATTGCCACAGATTTTCAGTCCAATTTCTTGTGTAATTTGGCATACCGCAGCATTTTCTCTCTATTTCCCTTCCGTAAGAATGGCTTCTTAGCAGCCACCCTTCTACTGTGGCCATTTCTGATGAGGCTTTGGTGAACAGTACATGGATCATCTTAAGTTTTTTGGGAATCACATTGTTGCTGTAAAAACACTGTTTTATGTCTCTCAAAGTGTGATATCTTTGACATTTTTCATCAATTCAAGTTCAGAAACTGGGATAAGCTCTGTGTTTTTGCAACAGGTTGCCAGTAGCAAAGTGCCCAAAACTGCCTAAAACTAGTTTATCCCTTGAGTTAGGTGCCTTTTTATTCTTGAATAATTCACAGGTTGGTGTTAATTGGCTTAACAAAAATCAAATCAAAAACGAAAACATTCCACTGAAAATGGTCAGCTAGAAGGATTGGACTGAAAATAAGTGAAAAAGCTGTCAGTGTCCAAAGAAAAACTTTGAAAGATCTCCAGAAAGCCCAGAGAACTGAGGTTCAAGACTGGTTTAAAAGAAAGTCTGGCTCCTTGGAAGCGAAATACAAAGAAGTGAAGTGTGCTCAAGACACAACACTGTATTTTTTTTTTTTTTAAATTGGGGGGATGATCTGAATCCATTATTGTCCATCCTTCCACTCATATGGACTACTGTAGTCATATCGGGCAGTGGCTGGTATGACTACAACGTTCCATTTCTGCCCTGTAGATGGCAGCATTATAAAGCAAACCTAACAAACCACTGGCGATTACGGCTGCCATACGTTTCAGCCTAAGAGTGCAGCAGCAAAGCTCATCAAGGGCAGCATTAATAACCTGAGCAAAGTCCTTTCTTTGCCTCATCCTCAAGTCTCACTTGACATGGTTGGACTCATCTGAACTTTTGACCGGCCTGTAATGTGCAATGTAAGCTATCCAATTTACAACACCTTCACAAGGACACATGCCAACAATTATTTATTGCTGCAGTGCAGGCTAGTCAGTGTGTGTGTGTGTGTGTGTGTGTGTGTGTGTGTGAGTGATACTGCAGATGGAGAAAAGAAAACAACCTAAACCGTATGAAGATGCAAATACATATATGCATTCAACCCCTTCGAAGTAAAGATGTACCAAAAAAAAAAACCACATAAAAATGGGGACAAATTACACAATACACTGCATCATATTGCAAAGACTGCATCTGGACTACAGAGACATTAGCGCTACAGGCACCAACATGACTGATAATGTTTAAAGGATGGTGTCACTGAAGTGAATCAACAAGAATCTGACCTCTTATCCTGCAGGGCAAAAAACCACAATGTAACACATCACCCTCATCCTTGGACTGATCTGATGGTTTTGGAGTTTGGGGTAATTCCATCATAACCCACAGCAGAATTAACCCGCTTCACTCAGTGGACAGTGAGCATTCGTCAGCAAACTCTGCAGTGAGATGCGACTCGATGGCAGTCAACATTTCCCCTAATGGGAAACAATTACACACTCAGTGGCTTCTTCACTGACTTCTGATGAGACTCATTCACTGAGGAAATGGCCACGTAATCATGTGTGTGTAATGTGCTAACATTGCTTATTGCTCACAGAGTTAGGCTCATGTAGAGCCAGTCAGAGTTTCAGATGATTCTTTAGCCTCCATATGAATCTGATGATAGGAGAAATGTCAAAGGAAATGGTGCTGAATGTACAATACGTGTACTCATGTAAATACCCACAGCAATACAGATACCCCCCTGTTTTATAAGTATATATATACATATGCGTGTATATATATATATATATATATATATATACATGCATATATATATAGAGAGAGAGACAGACAAGTCTTCTTAAAACCAAATAATCCCTGCTGCTTCTTCTTTCTCAACATAGTGACTATGAATAAATTACACTGGAAAATAGGGACTTTTTATGATTTATGCTTGGCTAGACTACAACACTGATGTAAACACGGAGGAATTTCTCTTCCATGGATGCAGCCAGGTTGTCATTTTTTAGCTTTAGTGTAATTTTTACACTGACTGACTCAAGACTGGCTCATCTGTCTTAAAAGTAGGAATTACTGTGATAGCGGCCGTGCCTTGAAAATCTGAGTGAATCTTTAAGCAATCCTTCAGTTTGAATTTTCTGTGAAAGTCTACTTGCAGATGTACAGAAATTGCACATAATATTGACAGTGGGATAATCAATATGCGCCAAGCAAGCTGTCTGAAAAATCCTTATATTTAAAAACACCCAAATTAAAGTGACATGTATGATGGAATGTTGCTGCATGCGGATTTCATGCCTGAACCAATGCAACAAATGTAATGCCATGTTACGCGGAGGGAAGTTAATCACATCCTTGTGGCTTCTGATGACAGGATGATCATTCACCAGCATATAAAATTATTTTTGAGATAATTAATACCACTCTGTCTAAAAACACTGCCAGTCTTAATGTTGTTTGCACTTGCTCCAGTAACATATAGTTTATAATAAGCTGAATTTCTGATATGATTCACACCACCACGAGTTATCTGAGTCACTCATGACTACTTAGTCCAGTGTGTTGTATGTTGGTTTTCATGTAGCCAAAGATTTCCTGGTCTGCACATGAATATTAACCTCGTTATGCATTCAAACCTAATTTAGGATAGCATAGCATAGGTGCATCATAGTAAACTGAGTGACTTTTCATGGCATATGCACTAATATAGATTATACAGATTAAGTAAGATAAGGGCTTTAAATTACATCTGAAAGTGTAAAAAACATATATTTTCTCAGATTTAAAAATAATTTAAAAAAAAACAGAAGATACTTACTACATATACTTTTATATTAAAACAACTTTGAAACATAAGTGAAATACAGTATACCTTGAAAATTGATAAAAACCTAATAGATATGACGGTAAAAATATCTAAAAAAAAAACAACAACCCAAAAACCTGATATCTACAGTATTGCCAATTTTATCTTCTTAATTGCACAATAGCTTAATTTACATAGTGTCTGATGCCAAAAAGACAAAGTTAGTAAATGAAAACAGCAGGACGTTAGATGGATCTGTGGACTGAACATCTGACAACCACAACAATAGCAAGAAACTATGGGTGAGTATCACAGGAAAGCAAAAGTTATAACTCAATTCTTACCGAATGCCTTGCCTTGTTTTGTGTATTAAAAGGGGGCATCAGAGTTTGATTCAAGCACACTGAGTGACCAGAGGAGCAGCAGATTATGGCATTTCCACACTGGCTTTGCACTGTGACTTGCTAAAAACCATTTTATGCAATGCAAATGAGCACTGTCTTATGACTTAAAAGGGGGCAAAAAGGTCTGAATTTCTTAACAGAAACCAAATACTGTGTTATTAACATATATTTAATTTAGCTGCTTAAAAATTAGAATGTTTAAAACAAAGTTACTTTTCCAAAAAGTGTCCATTAACAGTGAATAATTACAAAGAGGAACAGGAAGGTGGGGGTGGCTGCTGATTGAATTTTTATCAGTCAATATGACAAATGATGTGTCATCTCTGTTTATCTATCCACTGTCTTGTATGACTTGAGAACAGCCTGCAGACTGAGCTGTCAGCTGATAGATAGAATCAGCAGCAATCTATACTTGAAAATTCTCATTACTGCTGTTTGTCCTTTGTCATTATGGAACGAGCATCTGTCCAAAACCCACATCTGATCCAAAATGATTAATAAACAGCTAAACATGTGCTTTAGATCGAGCAGCATTTGCATCGTTAATGGCAAAAAGACCGTTTGAGTGCTAAATTTATGTTTTTATTGAATCATAG
Source organism: Tylochromis polylepis (assembly GCA_015107715.1). Taxonomy (NCBI): domain Eukaryota; kingdom Metazoa; phylum Chordata; class Actinopteri; order Cichliformes; family Cichlidae; genus Tylochromis; species Tylochromis polylepis. Next base: position 8,771 of record VVHJ01002849.1, on the reverse strand, counting down.
TTATCTGTATTCGCTGAGCTTAATATATGCAGCCACGTTGATATTGATTTGAGTTTTCAGCGCTGTGAAAAAAAAAAGCATGAAATACGTTGTTGTGATAGTCTTTTGGTTCTTTCGTTGCCTTCCCTAGACAACTTCAATATTATCTATTCAACAAACCATTTTGTTTTGACAGTAACAAATACCTCTGAGTTTTTGCAAGTCTGGCATCTAAGAAAACTCGAGTTTTTCTTTTATTTTTTTGGGTTATTGTTCATATTCTTTCTCCCTTATTGTCAAGGAAAGATAGAAGCAATCAAAGGCATGAAAGAAGACCTCGACTGCTACCATCCGAGGGTCCTTTGTATAGATGCACATGACTTAACTGGTGCTCAAAAAGTAAGCAATTCAGTAAATAGTTGCTTTCACATGTTTGTAGAAGTCACACTCTTAACATAGTGTTTTAAAGACAATTTGACATATATAGAAACGCAGAGAATATAGTTATGACCACAAACAGTACAATCTTATCATTTCCCTCACAACCATCGAAGACCTGTTAAACTTTTTTTTTTGGGGGGGGATCTTTGTAGAAATTAACAGTTTTTTTTTCTCTATCACTGTTTAACCTCTCCTTTTAATATCTGGTGTTTGAGGGGATATGGGGTTGAACTATTATACAGAACTGAAATTGTTCGATATATAAACAGAATAAAATCTACCTGAAAATTAACAAACAGATAATGAAAAGTCTTAGTTGTCTATGACTACCTAATCATCAGTTCCAGACGTGTATTACGGTCATTAACTTCCTTCATCTCCGCAACATGTTGCTGGGATAGTTTATCATACTGAAGGTTTATCTAAGTGTGGGGGAGAAGTGCTATGCTGCAGGGAGAGATTGCCTTTACTTGCATAGCACCAACAGAGCAAAACAATGTGCCGCATGATAAAAAATTGCTTCATAACTCTCACATTGTGTGTCTGGCATCATTATGAGGCACAATAGCCTCTGGAGGGCCTGGCTTTTATTGGCGTGCCTCTTGCAGCAGCAAAGTCTCATCCATTAAACAAATCAGGGGGTTATGTATTAGATTAGCTGTACAGCAGGCACTTGGGGACGCCTAGAAGAACACATGAAACCTCATCTCATTCCCTCTCATAATCCCTGGAATAAATTACCTAATTGACAGCATTAGGTTGATACTGTCAGAAGGTGCCACTTAAAGCATAATGTATAATGAAAATACACAATGTTGCTAAATTGCATTTTTGGTATTAAAAATGATAAACGCCAGCCATTTGGGGCATATTTAGAGTGAAGCCTCTCCTCATAGCATGCTGCCAGATCTCATTTTTCAATATTTCTTAATAAATTCTTAGTGTCAGTGATATTAAAAGCTCATTTCTGCTGTGGAATATTTAATAAAGCTTCTGTGTGATAGGAAACCAATGTCAAAGACAGAGTCAGGAAACTGTACGGTGGCAGCTTGAACCTCCCACCACCCGCCGCGCCACGCCACCAGACCTCTGACCTGTGTGGTGAGAAATGGACTGCCCCCCACTGGTGAAGGGTCAACACTGCAGCAGAGGTTCAAGAAGTGCCCCTCACAGTTCAGTGCACTATTCATTCTGCAGCCAAGCCGAAAACAACAGAGCCTTTTGACTTTCTTGAAAGTGAAAGCTGAAACTGTATGCATCCCATTTTCCAAACTGTGCACTTGGATCAGGAAAGTTCAGCTCAGTGTTCAAGTATCAGAATCTGTGGGTTAGTGCCAGTGATCGGAATACCTCAGTAAATGTGAGAACAAAGGCCCTGGATGAACTATAGCTAAAAGATTGATGTTTATCGGCTAGAGTAGATTATTGCTCAGGGATATGCTTTTTATGCAATGAAAATCTGCCTAATCTAGTCATAATAATGTTAAAAACAGCTCACTTTCAGAAGAGCATTAATATCATACTTCTGTCCTTTAAAGCCCTCAAAATTTTTCTGTTGTGGTGCCAGATAGTCAATCTAATAATCTGAGTGACTCTTCCATTTCAACTTAAGGAGTTATAAAAAGTGTCTAAGCTCCATTATATAACTTAACACTTCATTCATGCGGGTAAACATAGTTTAAATGGGTAAAAGTGTTTTAAGTGTTTTGTAAAAATGTTGCTTTGATTTACTGATGAACCAACTCTGTGAGACAAACATCACTCAAGTATTTCAAGCCTTTTTCAGACTTTGCCCGCACTTGTGAGCACATTTGTGTGCGTGTGCATGTGTCAAAGAAACTTAGAGTTGGGGGACAGTCAGAGTGCATGTTTTCTGCCCAGATGTGTGGGCATATTGCAACTCCAGGAGGCATTCACCTTTCTTTTTAAAGTGCAAAAGTAGTCAGCAGCTGGTGAAAGTAATAACCTTTTGTCATGTTGTTTTGCATTTACCCCCATTATCTTAAGTTATTTTCCCGCTACTCCAAAGTCACTGGTTTCAAACTATTACAAATAGCTCAGTGAGCACAATAATACCGCTATCTAAACGTTCTGTTTGACTTTTATTTGTGTCATTTACACCAAGACCATCCCCTGGTGGGGAAATGTTTCTCTTGGATATGGAGATATATTGCCTTCAGGAGTAATGTAGCCTGATAAGTGATGAAAAATGAAAATCTTGTCTCAAGATGCAGCAAAACAAAACAAAGAAACAAATGGTTTATGATTTTGCTGTAAGAATACGTGTCCTTATTTACTTGATTATACTTATGTGGTAACCTTATAAAATGAAGTGGCATTAGACTAGATCAATAAATAGTTTTTTTCGGGCAACTACAGGAAAAATGGGCACTTAGTTCGCAATAAACCTGATAAAACTATGCTATTTCCATTCTAAGCATCAATTTTATGCACAGTTCTCACGCTTTAGTATTAAATCAAATCTTACAAGATGAAAATATACCTTATCCGGATCACATCTTTCAAAGCATATGGGAATCCACCAATCGTAAGTGGTATTCAGTTCTATTTTACTCAGTGCACCCATAAATCCTTCTGGCAGGATTTATATCTGCTGTGTTCGGTGTGACAGGTGCAACAGAGCCGACGCACAAATTCATGAGGTTTTGGCATCTTGTGGTAACCAATGGGACGATGCATTAAGTCTAAACTGGCGGGGTTGAGGATGATGGTCGGGTACCTGTGCCAATCACAGTGCGTGTAGGAGGAGTTCGGGGACTGGGAGGTGTGTCTGAAAAATGCGAGTCTGCAGCTGCATACTGTATCCAAGTCGGGGAGTAATGCCATGAGTACTGCTTTACACTGTTTAGACAAGCTTTTCAGAGCGTGCGCAGGAAACTATTATTCGACTGTTTCTGCTGTCAAGTAAGCTACAATTTTAAGCCCGAAGGCTCAGAGAGGACAGGAAAAGGACACTCGGACAAACTGCAAACTTACTTAAAAGCAACAAAAGTCCCCAAAGTCGCACGCTCAAGAGGCGTCAAACGCAAACGATCCATCCTTTCTGGCTGTTTCAGGGAAGGATACGCTGCTGGACATGTGAATTTAAAGGGGATACTTGCTAAGCACAACAATGAAACCAACGACTGCCCAGTGTTGCTTCGGCTTTCTTCTGACTTGCCTCTTGTTTGGGTTCAGCTTTTCACAATCAGGTAAGTGAATGCCAACCCTATGCTCCCCAGTGCGCAAAACTGTGTCCGCGGAGCTGGTTAGTGCGCGCTGAGCGCAGCACAACTAACCACCGAGCATACTTTTCTGTCACTGTTCTTTGTTGCGCATATGGCTATTGGAGCTTATCAGATCACATCAAACCCGCTAATACGGTTTCACCACCAGCCCTGAATTCTAACGCTGGAGAAACGTCTTAAACAACAGCCAATGAGATGACGTAAAGATCACAGTTGCACAGAGACACAGGTGTTGGTCTGAGCAGATGGCAGGTTGTAGCAGTACATCTGACAAGCCGAAAGGATCCAGGCGAGCGCGTCGCTCGTCTTCTTGCGCAGAGCGGCACTGTTGAATTTGGAGAGAAATGAGAGCATTTGTTGTTCATCACACGTGTCCTCGGGACATAGCTAGGCAAACACAGAGGAGTAATAGCCTTGGTTTACAACAGGCTACTGTGCTCTTGTTTTCCCTCCTGTGGATAGACAGGCTGTCTAACGCATAACTATTTCAAAAGTTGCTTTTAATCTCTGCTCGTTCTTCTCCTTCTGACTAATTTATCCCTATAATAACAACTATCTTCATGATATTAAGACGCAACCCCATGGTTACTGGATTTTTTTAATGCATTCGACTGGTTGGACAGTGGGTTGTATTTACAGTAACAGCGTGAGGCTCCGCAAGTAGTCACCCGGTGGTTCAGGCTACTTTAAACCGTTGAGTCGTGCAGAGACTGCTGTGGGAACGCTCTCTATATTACTGGGCTTTTTGGGTTGTTGTTTGTGTTGATCTGTGTAACTCTCACCTGTGCAAACGATGATAACAGTGGTGAACATGAACGTGCATTCTGTAATCGGGATAAAAAACAAAGCGGATTATAATCAAATTAGATTATTCCTCGTTTCATAGTAAATGCCCTCGGGGATCCTGTGGAGCACAAATTGACGACCATCGTTGCAGCGCACGGGACTTTCGCACCGACAGTAGCAGTACTGTTTGTAGAGTGCAGGGGCGCTCTTTACGCACAAGGAGGTATAGGTGCACTCAGCGGTGTGTGTTCGTCTTCGCTTATGTGTGTGTGTGTGTGTGTGTGTGTGCGCGTGCGTGTGTGTGAGTGAGAGCGAGAGAGAGAGATTAGTTAGACAAAGCAATACCACCTCATCAACCACCATCATCACCATGGATAATCACATTTTGGGACGACTACGACTAAAATTAGACTAAATCCAAGTATCGGCTGCACTGACACAGCATGTGTAGAACGCACAGTCGTTTTTTTCCCCCACATGCTGGCTGTTAAACTGTTTCACCGCATATATTAGAGTCATATTTATGTGACTTAAGGCGTATAACACCACAAACAAACAAAAACACTGTACTCACTGTTTTTACTGTTCAAACTTGTTACTCTGCACTTTCGTTTGAAATATATGTACTTGTATCCATCCTTCGAAAATGACTGCATTTTTCTTGTGGTCATTTTTTTGTTTGTTTGTTTAGTGCTCATGGGTCTTCAAAAAACATTTCAAACAGTATAAGTTCTTTTGGCACCGCGTCTCTCGCGATTTTTTAAGCATCATATTGCGTTAAATTTGATGTGTAATACGCACAGATTAGGGCAGGTCTAACATTGTAACCCGTGTTTTAATAAATCCTCGTCTGTGAGAGCCTTACAGCTGAGAGACAGTGACTGAATTAAAATGTTGAATGCAGTTCAGGAGACGGGGCATGGAGGGATGCTTCCACATGTTCTTTTTTCTTTTTTGCTTTACACTCACCATGTGTGCTGCACGTAGTCTAAATAATATTCCTAACATAATATATTGTCGTTCCAAAAAAAGAGCAGTTATATATTTTTGCTAATTTATTTTAGTGAACTTGATTTTCGATAACATTACGTTATCCCGGGGGGTTTGTTTTAAATGTGTCCGAGCAAGCCGCATATTTCAAAGTTAAATTTAACGTTTTTTTATTTATGTTTTTTTTTAATAACATCAGGAAAGAAAAAAAATGGATTTCGTTATGGATTATCTGACGCACCTATGTATGAAGATCACAGTCTTAATGTCCTTTCAGCCTAGACAAGCTTTGACCAACAGTGAAGCGCCAAGTCATTTCAGGTTAATTGGAAAATAGTAAAATAACATAAAACGAAACAGAACAGACACGGATGCGCTAATATGTGTGCGCGTGTGTTTGTGTGTGTGCGCGCGCGCGCTCGGATGTGAGAGCATCCTGATGCCTGGAGTTCGCGTGGGTTATGATTTTCAGTTGAAAAATAAGGAAATGCACACGCGTTTCTTTTTCTTGAGTTTCCTCACTGAAAGCTGGCATCTATCTTAATAAGTCTCAAGGAACAAATACGCATAAAAATGCATAAAATGTTTCATCGTATCTTTTGCTTTAAAATTTTGTGAACTTTTCATCACCTTCGTGTCATTTATTTTCTTCTCTTTAGTGTTAAAAACGCCACTTAAAGAAAATCCTGTGCTAAACTGGACTTATATGCTTCATGACAGCAAGGTATACATGCCTGCAATATGCTGAATGTCCCCCATGTGAGTCCACTGTGCACGCTCCTCTTCACTGGACTGCGGTTTCACACTACAGCTGAACAAGTTTGGAAATTGATACAGCTTGCAATTCTGAACCATATGGCCACATTCCAAAACTCTATTTGTGTTTATGAATATTCATATAGTTTGTGCATAGGAGTGCATTCAAATCATCTGTTGAACGCCTCTGCGTGTGCATGGAGTTTTTTCACTTGCGTGTAATCACTGCAATCTGGATAAACTACAGCCCTAAATGAGCCTGTTTTACAGCTTTGAGCTGTGTCTTCTTTCCTAATTTGCTGAACAGAATGTGACTACAACCTTTAACTTACCGTGGCACTCACAGTTTATTGGGTTGAAACTGACAGCACTGTCCCATTTGTAAGCTGATATGTGTGGTCATAGTATGTTTTACATTTGCAAAGGTTTGAGGGTGACACTGACAGGGAACCTGCTAGAAAGGGAGACGAGATAGTTCTTTTATTTTTCAACCAGTTTCTGTACCTTTTACAGCAGACCGTGGTACTTCTTGTAAATGTCTCCTCATTGTATATTTTTTCCTTTTTGTCCAGCATCAAGTATAAGAAAAGAATTATGTGACACTGAGAAGCCAACATAGCTGGGCTTTGGCACAGACCTCGCTTACAGTCGTATCTGCTGTCACCCATTAAAGAAGCTTTGACCGTCTACCTACCACCACCAGGCATTTTATTAGAAGAAAAAGAAAAGAAGAACATAAACATTTGTGCTTTTGTCCTTTCTTTATTGGCCAGAGTAACAGATGGGGAGCAATATAAAGCCACTTTTCCACTATAAAGAAAATTCAGTTACTGCTATTATAGCCTGATGCAAGACCCTCCTATATTGTTTTTAAAAATTGCTGAAATTATTTTTAAAAAATATGGAAAAAAAGCTATTTTTAGAATTTAAGAAAAAGACCGTTAGATGCACATATATGTAGCTTTTAGATTAATCTCTCTGGTGAGTCAGTGTTTCCTCTTTAATGATAAACATGTAAAAACAGACAAGGATTTATTGTGTTATTTAAACCCCCAGCCAGCTTGACTAAAAATCTTCTCTTTGCGTAATCAAGTGTTTGCAGTGCTGTAGTATTGTAGGAAATCATTAAGATTTATGTGTATTGGCCTACTGATTAAAGAATATTACACAATACCATTTAGTTACTACCAGGATGTCTTATAACAGTTCACTATTGTTTACTTCCAAATGCATTGGATTTCCAAATGTTTTTTGAGAGTTTTCTTTTCTGAACGCACAAGTAGAGCTACCGTGTTGGATCTTTGCTGGGCTTATAACCAGTCAGGTTCCTATCTACATCAGCAGAAATGATTGGCTCATATCCTCTCTGACCTTTGCAAACGATGCTCCCTCATTTATCACCTGCTGTTACAAATGCACCATACATGCACATGTATTTTGACATGTCTCTTTGTCAGCTTAGCTAAAAAAGTCGTTTTAGGGAGGGATGTCATAATTAGATTGGAGGCCATCACCTATGGACATGCATCCCTTAATTTGGGCAGCTGTTTATAGCACATCTGTATGAAAAATGCAACTTCTATGTTTGAAGCATGACTTTCAGGCTATTAGATTACTTTAGATGTGATAAGTGTTACGATAAGGTGTCTTAACTATTGAAGACAGAATGCTTGTTTCATGTTTATCATTCATTCTGTCTGTGCTCCTATGCTTTTATGATTTCTCTTTTTTTCCCCTCTGTAAATTGAGCAAGTTTTGAGCTTTTTGTGTTTGTTGGAGAGAGAATGAAAGCGAAGGGAGTGAGAGAAAGACATGCAAATAGAAATGCTGATTGCCTCCATGTAACATGGCCCTGAGTGCTGAATACACAGCAACCAAAGTCCTTCATTAACAAGGTAGTGCAGCAAACACTCATATACACAAAACAGGCCCTGCTTGGTATCTTTGACAATGTAGTCTAGCTATTTTAGACAGATGGGGGACTGAATTTTAGTTGGGGGAAATCAATCAGATGGACCTTAATTAGGATGGCACATATGCTTTTAGGGCAACCAAAAAGAGCTTGCTGAAGGAAAAGAAAAAAATCTCAGTGCTTTTGCTACCATTCAGCTTTTTTGTGGTGTGTTGTGGTGGAATACGCAACACTCCAAGAAAAGAGGACACGTATCAGCCAAAAATAACAAGAAAATAAAATAAAATTTCTGAACAGACTTACTTTCTCTGTATCACTATTAGTGCAAGGTTCATGTCTGCTATAAATATGAAAAATAGACTTACGTATTTTTGGCCTGTCTATAATTAAGCCTAAAGTAAGAGTATCAGGGCCTAAATCCTTACTTTAACAAATCTGTTGCGCCATCAACCATATTCTTGTAGCTATCAATCTAATAACTTCTTCATCATTTTTTCAACATTAAATATTTCAGATTTGGTTATGGTAATACACATAATATTTCGCTTCAACAATCTTCTTTTTTTTCATTGGATAAATATAAAGTTATCAGTGCAGATTGGTGTCAATGTGCGTAGCAGATTGGCACACACACACACACACACACACACACACACACA
>VVHJ01002841.1:17384-28793 GCA_015107715.1 Tylochromis polylepis | reverse complement strand
CATTTACCTAAAAATGCAGCCAAGGTGGTTTTTTTTTATAACCATTTCAAACTATTTACAGAACAATCAGGCGTTCTGCATCAAATAAGATGCCACACAAATTATTTATGTCACTCCAAAAAATAGTTCCTGTCCACTATAAGACAGAGGAGCACATCACAGCCTGATACCTGCAGGCCTGACAGCAGGAGGTGTATCACTCCGCCTGTTTTCCACCTGGAGACAGCGTTTACACTGCAGTCTGCCTTTGGTGGCTTTTTTGCAGCAACTGTGACATTCACTAGTACAACTGACAAAACTAGACTACGCTACACATTAACTATACACTCCAAACACGCTAAACGTCACAAAACACTCTCTCTCTCTCGCCTCTCTAATTTACTGTGGACTCGTTAATAGTTGAGAAACAGGAACTTTCCTGTCATTTAATTGTCATTTTATCTTTTAGTTAATTATTTTTATGTTGTATGAAAGGGGTGGGCAGTGTTTATCAATAGGAAAAGTAAAATTTATGAAAATATAGTTAAAAGTTCAAACTGTATGCACACCTGTCACATTTTCTAAAGCTGTCCAGCCGGATTCGAGTCTTTGCTGGGCCGATTCTGTCCCCAGGGCCTTTTGTTTGACACTGCTGCTAATGAGAAGTTTAGTAGTTATGTAGGTAGTGACATGTTCTTGAACATTGTTTTAGGTTAAAATAGCAGCTGCCATTTTACCTCCAGTGTTTTCCACCAATAAAAGATAAAGTTTAGTTGCAAATAACAGGCTCCTTGATTCAAGTATTGAGAGTTATTAGTTTTTGAAGTCAACAGCATTCAATTCAAGTGGGTGAATGTGGTGATGAGATCATCAATAACATTATTGTTTTCTTTAATTTCACAGGGCTATGACATCAGCTTTCTCATCACCAATTTCCACACAGAACAGATGTACAAGCATAAGCTAGTGGACTTTGTCATTCATTTCATGGAGGAAATTGACAAGGAGATCAGTGAAATGAAGCTTTCTGTCAACGCCAGGGCTCGCATCGTCGCTGAGGAGTTCCTCAAAAATGTGAGTCTCAGTAATTCTTTCACATGCAAAACTTTATATAAAGGTGACCAAGAGTTAAAATATGATTTGACTGCCTTTTGTTCTTCTTTTACAGTTCTGAGAACGAGGAGACTTGGAAAAATGCATTCCTTTTGCAATCTTGGCCGTCACTGTGGTGCGTTCACATCTGAGGAGAAAAACTATGATCAGCCAATAAAAGCTGAGCTACATAAGACGTACAGTAATGATGTACAGGCCAATGAGCTTTTAGCCTTTAAACTTAAATTCCCTCTGTGCTCAGAAATGTTGGTTGTTGTACATAATGAACATTCACGTGTGAAACATTCATTTCTGCCTTTGGAACATAACAAGTCAGGGCAGGTCCTTAAAAAGAGTTATCGATATTCATGAGCATAGGCTAATATGGATTCTTTTTCTTTTTCAGATAATTTAATTTTTTTTTAAATATATAGACAATATATATATATATATACTATATGCATATTAATTTCCTTTTACTGTTTTGTTACAACAAACTTTAACCCATGAATGCAATCAATTAGGTAACGATTCTTGCTTTAGTTCACAAGTACACTGATGAGTCTATTGTCGATGAAACATGAATATATTTGCTGGCAATGAAGATGAATGAAAAAAACCCGGTATGCTTTGTATTTTTTGTGATTTCTGTTAAGTCTTTAAACACAACTCCACAGTTTTCTTTACAAGAAACATTCAAATTTATTGAGGTCTAACAGCTGGAAACAGAAAAGGCATTTTGGGTTATTTTTTTTCCAGTATAGTAATATATACCATTACCCCACAAAAAGTGAAATACATGTGGTTTTACACACAAATTTAACAAACATGCATGTACAGTTTTATGTTATACTCTTTTTCATTTGTGAAGGTTGGAGTGATTTAGAAGCCAAAAATGCTTTAAGTAACAGGCTTTCAACTTTTAGTCTTATATACAAATAGCTTTTGGTTTCATCATGGTTACAACAATTGAAGTGCTTAATTTTTTTTAGCATATCGGCTTACATTTATGAGAAAACGTGGTGTGTGCATTTAATATCTCAACCCACTAATGTTTTTTTCTGGAGGGGTGGGTTGCTCGCTGTGAAATTCTCTTGCTTCACCTCTGGAATAATTTCATTTATAACATACACCAAGAGCAGTCACAGCATGTTGTTCCATTTAGTTAAAAAAAAAATGAAACGTTAACAGCTGAGAAAAGGAAAACACTTAAAAAGCAATTTGTGATTAGTGTCCTTGATCGTTTTCTGGTTTTGTTGTTTTTCTCCTTCTCTTTCTTCATATAAAAACGCCTTCAGAAACAAACAATGGGCCCATATGGCAGTATACACAATGCCCACTATACAGTAAATATTAAATATAATCATGGAAGACGATGACTAAAGTTAATATCGTTGCACCTTTAAGAACGTCCACATATAAAAAAATATTCACATCTGGCCTTTTGTTGTCCCCCCCCAAAGAGAGTCAAGCTACTGTACGATTAAAACAAATGTATAAAATGGAGGACATTTAGTGAAAGTGCTTCACAATGAGAGTGTAAAAAGATGTCTCTGAGACAGGCAAAAAGCTGCCTCGTTCAGCAGCTGAGCAGCACTGTTAATGCTGTTCAGAAGTCCTAAAAAAAAACAGTCAGATGAAGTCTCGGCTGGGACAGGAAGTGGAGGTGTTTAGAAGTGAGCAGGGACTGTCTGCAGAGCGTCTTCGGTGCTGCGCTGCACATTCACATTCTGAAAGAGGGACGAGAGGAAAAAACTGAGTTACAGTTAGTCTTACATTAATTCACTTGTTCATTAATTACCTGATTTCCGTATTCTGTATAAGAATGAGCCATCGTCTCATGAGGCGGTACTAGAAGACCTTGTGAGCGGAGCTACAGTAATTCTTAATGATGATATTTAAAAAAAAATCTGTTTAAACTGTTGATTTCAAATAATTAAAACATATTCCAGAGGCCTTCAGAGCTATGAAATTACTAATGTCAAACAGATTTTCAATCTATGCTAAAAGGGCATTACAGAAGCCAGGATTTAATTGTACAAGTATTGATACACAGCTTAATTATTTATGATTTATTCTGTATCGCACTCAATCACTAGAGTCCGACTGATGTCGGATTTTCTAATACTGATATTTGGTGATTTAAAAATCTGATATTCATATATACTGACAGATACTTTGTAATGTGTAGTTATTTATTCAGCCCAACTGCTCAGATCAGCTGGTTGTTTGTGGCCTTCCAAATGTGTGTTGCTAACAGGGAAGTTGCAGAGTGCCCTCTGGTGGAGAAACTATGCATAAATTATACTACAGCAACACTCAATTTACATTTTTCAGCTGTTATAAATGTCAGTGCTAACACATTGCCAAACGATCAAACATCTACTCACACCCCATTGACATGTATGACATGAAGTCAGTTTTCTGCATTAAGTGTAATCACTTGGTGTAATTTAGCTTTGAGAAAATAAACACTTTGACCAAAATAGTAGTGTGAGAAAGGAACTTGTTTGTTTTTATCTAGATTTTTATGTGTAAAATGTGTAAGACTCAACACAGTCGAGAAGAAATGAGTTACATTCGATTAAATCATTCAAGTCTTTTTTGTATCAAACAGCAAGTTAACACTAATGCTGGTTTTATAGTAAAAAAAAAGCGTATTATTTCCTTTGGAGGTTCGACATGTTCACTTTGGTAGCATAGACACGAAGCCTAGATCACAACGGTGAAGCTGTGCATCATTTTAAAAGCAGCAAAAATGTTGACATTTAAAGCAACAGTCTCCATCACATAGTTAAGAAAACAAGCTATATTATTCACGTCTATAAATAATTAATGTAAATACAAATCAGCTACAATCAGAAATAAATTAATTTCTTGAAATGCTATTAAAACAACTTAAAAACACTGATGGAATGTCCCTGTTATTTATCCTCATTGTGTTCACACATATGCCCATGTAAACTTAAGACAATAGCACAGGATGGGTCGACGTCAGTCAGTGAGACCACTGCAGTAAACTGAATCAACACCAAGATGTACGAGTTCACTTGTGTTCAGTAAACAAATCAGAACTGAAAACATGATGTACTGAGAAAATGGATTTAAAACAAAGTTAAAAATGTATTTCACAGCATAAAACTTGCAATTTCTTTTCTTTTTTGCTTTTTTTTTTTTGACTAGCATACATATACCCTTTAGTTACTCTGATACTATCAACCACCTGCCTAACTCCAAACACAATGTTTCAACTCCAACCACAATCTAACACAAAGCTATTGGTGCACATTCATGAGCGCACACACAGATAACTTCTTTATCCTAAAACTGCCTTCTGACCATGCAGCTCTTACTCAGATGGCAAACTTGAGGAAAAAATAAAAGTCATAACTGACGAGTAAAGAGGTAGAAATGTCAATAATAAGTGACTTCACAGTTGTTTTGATTGCTGTCAGGGATCACTGGAGGACGGACAGTAAATGTGTCTTTCTGTGAGTGAAATTTTACATTCTCTCTGTGAGAAGAAGAAACAGACGGATTAGCACTGACTGCTAGGCCTGCTCAGGAGTGAGAGCTACAGTAAATGTTGGAATAGGTGTTGTGCCTCTCGAGAGACCTAAGGCCTGTAATACGAAACAGGACTGGGTTAACCCTGGGTTTTCTGTGCTATGAAGGTGGTTCACTTCTTACTGGAATATATCCTCCTGAGAACTGAGGAAAAATTAATCTTCCCATTGAACCTTTGGAGCTAAAAGAGGCCACCCAAACACAAGAGATATTAATGGAAAGCCCAGGATGTCCTCTATTTCGTACATCAGGACTTATTAGGATAGATCAAATAAGTCAAAAGATATTGACCAAAAACAAATGTCCATTAAAGAGGACATAAATGAATAGGCTGGTTCTCAGGAGGATATCGCCACGGTAACCTGTGCTGCGAGATTAGAGATCAGCAGATACAAAATTACAGCCTAGTGTCAGACCCGTTTATACTGTGAAATGAGCATCAGTAATACATACAGACACAAATTTATTCTAAATCCTAAAACCTTGTACTGAATCTGCACATGGACTACCCCAAACTTTGAATTCTATTTTTATATTAATTATTTTCTCTAAAGACTGAAACACCACCAAATCTGCAGCTTAGAGAATAAAAACATTTGCAATAATGTTGCCTGAGTATTTTTTGTTTTGTTGAATATTATTTGTTGTTGTGGTCCCTATGTGTTATCTGTGAGGGCGCCTCCTGACTGATTTGTGGGTCACAGGGTAAAAATGCAGTGAGGTCAATGGTCTGAGTGCTGCTGGTGACACCTACCTCTGGTTTGTCTCTTTGTGTGTTTACAGCATCCACGCTTAAACAGAAAGACTCCACTTCACATCCTGCGTAAGAGCAAACAGTAGTTACTTATAACACAGCCTTTTAAATATACTAAATAAATATAATGTTTATAATATTATATTCACACTCACTGGCAAGCCATTTTTAATATCTCAGGTGTTTTATTTTGATAAATATTTTCTTAATATTTATCTTTAAGTTTACATCTAACTGCTTTTGATACAACTTAATGCAAGCTGAAATTTGGTTTCCAAAGATATAACAAGAATAGAATTTAAGGACTCCTTTATAACTACATTTATAACTGTGCATGTGTTAGCAGCTTTTTAATTTACAGAACTTACCATAAGCCACTGGGGTCAACTTCAATACTGTGTGCAAAGGGCACTTAAGATAAGGCAACTCATCTGTGGTGACAGAAAGTTATAGTAAGTTTCAGGGTAAGACTTAAAAAAGCATACGCTGATGGTAAAAGTAAAAAAACTTCAAACTGCCTACTTTGAGTCCTTCTTACCTGCAGTCTTGTCCAGGAAATATGCAAGAAGACAGCGCAAGACTGCCTGGTGACAAATCACCAGAACGTTCTCCTGTCTCTCCAACTCCATGATCACGGGCTCCAGCCGCTGAACCAGGTCTTCATATGACTGAAGGAGGTTCACAGATCAGTCGCACCCTCAAAGGTTTTCAAAACTCAAACAACCAAAAAACAACTAAAAACTCCTTAAAAAATAAGTTTTATGTTTGAAAGGTTCACATGCTCACCTCTCCTTTTGGATAGCGGTACCGGTATTTGTCTTGGTCTCTCAGGGCAAACTCCAGAGGGTAACGCTCTTGGATTTCCTCGTACATCATCTCCTCACACACGCCCTGGGGAAAGAGAGGAGGAAACATGTTCAGCATTTACGCAAATGTTCCACAAAGACTTTTGCACCTAAGTAAGGAAAACTTTAGGTGGACATACAGCGTCGATTTCATTGAGAGATTTCCACTGTTCGTATGACACTCCAAGGATCTCCGCTGTCTGAATTGTCCTCTTCATCTGGCTCGTCCACACTTTAAGATTTTTGATGTTTTGCTCCTGGAGGAAATTCCTCAGACGTTTGGCAAACTGGACGGCAAGAGAGCACCGCAGAAGGATGCGTTAGATCAACTTGGTGATCTGAAACATATGTGCTGCCATATTTTCTCTACATGCACAGACACTGACCTCTTTTCCTCTGTCAGACAAGCCAGAGTCTCCTCCGATGCGTCCCTTGATGTTGAGGTCGCTCTCACCGTGGCGACAGAGGTAGATGGAGCGTGGTGTGATGTGGATGTTCATCAAGTAGTAGACAATTCGGCTTTGGATGTGGTCAACGACACGGTTCACCAGGTAACGACGGCCCACGTCCATTATCTTTATGTAGGACAAATCCCTGAAACGAGATGTTCTGTTAATCACCTTTGAGCTTGAACTGATTTCATCCACTCTACTGCTGGGTGCACACTGTGAGAGAGTAGGGCTATCCTAAAATTTAACCCTCTCATGTAACTGCAGCTATGACCTAACTGGCAGATATGAAGCTGATAAAGACAGAAACCCGCTCCACTGTGAAAAGAAGCAAAACAAACCTAGATACGAGATGGAGGTAAAATGTGCAAAAATAAAAATAAATAAATCTAGCTCCATTTGTTTTCTTGACTATGAAAGAGGAACTGCATCCCTGTGTCAAAGCTGACTATTCAGCATCTACATACATCAAACCTAATGTTCAACCCAAAGTTGAACTCATATTGCAAAAAGGTAGCCTGCAATAAATTTAAAATCCAGCTAAAAATCCAGCGCTTTTGTGTTTTGTATGTCTTCACCTGTCGAGAACCTCATCCAGAGGCTGGTAAGATGACTCATAACACTTTATTCTCTTCATGAAGTCCTTGATGGCCTCATCTGAGTTGCAGTCAATGTAGTCTGGGTTTCCCAGCTTAACTTGCTACAAAGAGGAAACACAAGGAGAGGATGTGAGCAGACGAAACCAGGAAGGGGAAGTTTGCTGTCTGATGCTGCTTTAAGTCTGACTCTCTCTAAGTCTTGGTCCACAACCTCAGTGAACATCTTCCTAATTAGTTTAAGGTCTCAGTTGCTAGCTTCAAGACTCATTCACAGCAACTAAACAACCATTCATACGAGCGTCCTTGTTTTCTGAGTCCCATCCACACCCCGATCGTGATGTGTGTTTTCAAAAACACCAAGACAGCAGCACTCTAAAAAGCTCAACGTGAAGCTTCAAAACTGGACTTCATTAACCAACCGGTGATGCTACAGTGCCTACATCCATCTTTCATATAAAGTCTATGTCTGCAACTCAGTTCTGATGAATTTTCAAGTAAATTCCTCCTGATTCTTATTTTGGACTCAGCAGCCAGTGTTTGGGGAGGTATATCAGAAATTTTAAAAGTCCTGTTTTGATTCTACTGGATTCAATAAAAGGAGACAAAACTCACCACTATATTTTGTGCAATGACCTCTGGGTCTTCACACACAGACTCCACGAAAAATACCTTAAATGACAAGAAAATACAGTTAACTTTAATCCAAATTAAAAAAAAAAAAAGAAAAAAGAGTAGCATCATGTTTTAAACATACCCTGTATCCATTCTGCTCAGCAAACATGATGATGGTCCTTCTTCTGTCTCTTGTTGTATTAGTGGCATCAAAGACCTGAAACAGCATGGAAAAACAAGTTATGCAGCCGTTCTGTGTGCTCATGTGTTCTAGGATTGCACGCAGACGTCAGGGACAGAATCAAGGACTCACCGCAACCTGTCCTCCTTCGACGCTCAGGTACTGCCGCACATCATTGAGAGCTGACAAAGCACACTGACTGTGGAAAGACACAAGAGAGATTTTTACACTTTAGATTTGTACTGGGATAATTCTAGGCTTTGTGGTCATTCTTTATTGTATTCTTTGTTATGTCATGAAAGAAAAACTTATCATTTTATACATAAAACCAAGCTGTAGCTGTAGCCATGTGCCAATGACAGCTGAAAGCTACTGGGTTTCCAGGCTGACCGATCAACCCAGCAGGTAATTTCACAGCTGAGCTCCTCCTCTCTTCACCGCATGGGTGAAGTCTGGTGGAATGGTTGGAATGAAACTTTGCATGACATCCAGAAAACTATGTGCAGACTCACCGTCTGATTTTTAGGCCTTCTTCATTGTCTGGACGGAAAAACTCAAAGGACTTGTAGATCTTCAGGCACTCCCTCCGGTACTGGCCAACATTGAACTCTGTTAAGAGGAGACGGCTGTGTTGTTAACACAGAGCCATGTTGGTTTTCACTTTATGTACGATTTTAAGGAAGTGGCTCCTACCTTTTGTTGGCACGCCTATCCAGTTTAAGTAGCGTGTGAGCTTCTTTGAAATGTAGGTTTTCCCTCGGGCTGGAAGTCCAACTGTCACAATGAGGGTTGGGCAGTTTGTCATGCACACTGACAGAGACAGAGAGACAAAAGAAACTAAATTTGAATGCTTTTCACATATTTAATTTGGTGATCAACAATAATTAACACTAATTAGTCTAGAGGGCTTTTTTAAAGGAAAAAACCTCTTTGTAACAGTCATATGCACTGCTACAGAATAAAGATGAGCTAAAACAATGAGACTGCTTAAAAATGCAAGCCACGTGCTTCAGACCGAAATGCTTCATGTGCATTTTATATTCGCTGAGATCTATGAGAGCTGGGGGCCAGCTCTGACATGTCTGAGACAGGCCGAGCTCAAGAAAAAGTTAAAAAAATTACAATTGAAAAGTGCAGCTAAAAATAAGGCTGTGAGGAGCACATAAATTCAGGCAGCAGAACAGGAGCCCACATGTTTCCTTAACAGCTAACCAGAAGCACATGCTGATTAATTACGTGGAAAAATGCCAGGTTTGTGCTCTGCAGTCACAACAACAACTCAGACTTGACTGAAATTCAGCTGGACCACCACAAACATCTGCTTGTTACAGCCCCAAACAAGTGTTTAAATTACTATTTGTTAGCCTAGTGATTATGTTTTTCTCATTCTTAAGATTATAAATGTTCTTTTTTGGGGGCGGAGTGTTTTATTATTATTCATAAAAGTCCCTTCAGCATTTTAAATTCTGTAGCAATTAAAGACTTCAATTTCCGTTTTTCTTTTAATTTCTAATGACTTTTTTTGCTGCTATTTGCTTGTATAGTACCAAAACTCCTGCTTATGCAAAAAGAAAAACATCCACAGGAATATATTGTAATACTAAGACACTCCCACACATCAAATACATATGAGATAAGGAAATCTAGACCGATGTCTAAGGAGACTCGTGCAGCATAATATTATTACATGGTCATTGATAAGATAACGCGTTATGCCAGAACGGGACTGGACTAGCTGTAGCTTTTCTTTTTTTAAACAAAAACTAGAAACTAAAAACATCTCTTTGGAAGGTAGAGACTGACTCAGCAAAAAAAAATGAGAGAGAGAAAATCAGACACACAGCACCCGGGTGCATTAAAGGACAGCTGCCCAGTGTTACACCTACAAGACAAACTAACATAAGGCATGTTGGCTATAAGCAGCAGACCTGCTAAGCTGATTCAGAATTCCACTCCCTGCATGTGATGTCAGGAGAAATACGGACCAGACAAGATGCGCCTGATGCAACATTGTAGAGCACGCAAAATCTCAAACAGCCGTGCGTAATGTGATAATTTCAAACACAAATCTGGCCATTAAACGTGCAAAACAGTACAAAAATGAGAGAGACCAAAGAGAAAATGATATCCACAGATGAGCGAAATCGCATCTCTGATACACATCCTTTGCGCACTTGATGACCTGCTGCATCTTACCGCGTCTATGAACAATGTGGCCGTTTTTGCACGGCATCCAGATCTTCCTGAGCGGGTTCTGAGTGAGCTCCCGCGGGTAAGCGTCCACCATAAACTCTTGGTTGTCTATCATCCTCCTTGTTGGGTCATCTACGTTACCCTCCTGAAAACAAACTGAGGCGGTGGGCTTCAGCCCTGGCACTGAAATTCTGCAGGGGGGTAGATGTCACATATCAGCTGAGGAGCAGCAGTTTCCCAATTACCATAATGACTGGAGACTGAGCGCAACGGAAAGCGAAAGAGGGAAGAAAACAAAATGTCCCGGTACAGGATGTAACGATACTTCAGTCGTTTTCCCCCCATGTCAGCATGAATTACTGTCTTTACATATTTTATGTGACAGTATTATCCCACCATGATTTTACGTATGTTAGTCTGATTAAGAGCCACAGCTGAGTTTGAAGAACTGAAATGCAATAGTGTTAATAAGAGACAAAATACTCCAAAGACATTATAACGTTTAACCAAATAATACTCAATCAAGCAAAGAAATTCACTCCAGGGTCATATAAAGGCCAGAACTTTGTTGCCCATTTTGTTTTTCCAAGTCTTGTGAAGCCTCATAAATATTTTCTTAGCGTATTGTGTCGAAAATATCACAAACATCTAACATCTGTAAAAATAAATAACATCTTCCACGAAAACACGGCCGTTTACAAGTTACCGTAATAACTAGTGAAATACGCACGTACGATTCGAAGACGCTAAGTGAAAAACAAGTTTTCGGCTGTTCACATGAAGCACACATGGGCAGTGAATGCAGCAAGAAATTGAGCCAATCAGAAATGGAACGAGAGGCCCAGCAGCCAATAGCAGAGGCGCGTGGGTAGGAAAGAAAGGCATGCTGACTACTGGGAGCTCAGTTCATGAAAGCCGTGGAAGCCTCAGACACGACCCAGTCACGGGCCTCACTGATCACACATGCTTCTTGTGGCTAAAGTTGCCAGCAACCTAAGATACACTACACAATGACACAGCAGAAGCTCCCGTCTGATAGATGTAAAAAAAAATTTAAACAAGCAATGAAACTGGTCAATACATGCACATAAACACACACACACACACACAGAGACACACAGACTTTCAAACCACAGTC
>VVHJ01002841.1:0-12828 GCA_015107715.1 Tylochromis polylepis | reverse complement strand
GTTATTGTTAAACAGCAAGGGCAGCTTAATATGCACATCAGCTGCCATTGCCACACTAAACAACCCCCTCAGTATGAACAGATCAGCTGCACACAGATAGACTGACTCCAGTATGATTTTCCTGTTTTTCTGCCCAGCCCAACCTCTCTCTGTGTACTCTGTGCATAATAAGGACAGCCAGTAAAGCACGTCTCCTCACCAGTGCAGCCTGAGCTCTGCTCATCCACCCGTACACCTGCCACAGCAGCTCAGGCTGCACACATTTAAACCTCCGTGACCACAGCTGCACAAAAGAACAGCAGGAAATCTGTGTACCTGCCTGCATGGTGTCTTATGCAATATTAAACAGACTCATCGGGATACATGACTAATGGAATTACATAAGAGCCTGTTCCTATAATAACTAAGACGTTGCATTATATGGGCCAAAGCATTAGAGCAAGGCCAAATGCTGCTGTTATTCACAAATGCAAACGAGTCATGGAGGAACAAGAACAGCAAGCAGAAGTAAACAGAGTAGTAAGCAGTGAGTGACACAACCTGAGCGTTTGTTTAGACTTTGAAATCTCTGTCAGTCCTTGTGCACCGTCCCCTGCTGCACGGCACATTTAATAAAATGACTTTACAGGAGGTGCTTTTGGAAATCATCGAGTTACTGCTAATAAAGAGCCACACATCTCTGAGACCCTGGTGTAACAGCAAGCGTGAAGTTTCCTCATAACTGGGTCGATACAATGGATTACAAACTTATGAAGCCACGTGGGAGCTCCTTAATTTGTAAAGTCTGAAGAAGGACAAAGCTACCTGGAGGTTATAACGAATGCAAGATGAGCCAGAAGTTCTCCTTTTACCAGTATGCTCATAATTATGTCCTAACCATCAACTTTTTAAAGTTTGAGCAGTGTCAGATCAACGACCAGCTCCAGAACTGTATTAAATATTCCCGATTCACAGCCCAGGCAGTGATAGGGATGTGTCTGGGGGGGTGATGTTTGATACATCACTACTATGACCCTATGATAACAGTGTTTACAAGTCTCTGCTCTCCTTCCCATAGCTGTCAGCTGCGTGCAGCTAGCTAAGCAGCAGCTGCAGCCATTCTGCAGGAAGCTGCTGCCAAAGCGCTTAAAAAGTATCAAAAATCCTTTATTTACTTAAACACATCTGAGTGCAGCGGTCTTCCACACATTTCCCAGCCTTGCCCCGCAGTCTGCCTCCCTCGTTTGCACAGCAGAAAGCGCTGACAGCTCCGGAGCAAGCCTACGTGACACACACTTGTTTACTTCATCCGCTCGCTAGCCCAGCTGCTCGCGTACAGCACACTCTGTACTCTGTGCCAGCGAAGACTCGCAGCAACGTCACGTATAAAAGAACAAATAAAGAAAAATAAAAGACAGGGCTCCGCGTCCTACCTGGCCTATCCTGCGCGTTTCGCAGAGTGTAGGAGCCTCTCATGGTCCCCGTTTTAAAAGCCTCCTTTTCCCAGCTTGGTGAGCGCAGTACGCGTAGAGCAGCTCGGCCAGTCAAATGAATGAAGCGACTCAGTCTGCGGGAGCGTGCGCACACCCACCTCTCTGCGTTAGCGCTCATCCACTTCCATCCCCACCTCACCTCTCCACGAAAACAGACTTCTAAGGATGTCTTAATCCCATTTTGTTTTCTTCTTTTGATATTTAGAAATATAATATTGGGGGGGGGGGCTTTAGGAACACTGCTTCCCATTGGTTTAAATGTGTATTTGCATGAGGCTAATTCCCACACACTGAATCCCCACATCGTCCTTTTTTCTTTTTTTTTTTAAACACTGGTCCACAAATAGCACATGAACAGCTTGAGCAGCATTGTTAACTCTAAAACAAAAAGAGAAGATCACTGAAGAGAAGAGAGGGGGTTTTTACATCTCCACTGCAGTGTGTGTTTTACCTTTGCGATTGACTCAATTACTTACCCACACTCACCTGTTTGTCGACTTTGACCATGGCCTTTACACTGTTTATTTCTGGATAAATGAAGTCAGATTTTACTGAATTGTAAGCAAACTGAAACCACTCAGTGCTGTTATAGTACAGGAGAGCAGAGCTTCCATATCTTGTCTATAATGCGTGCTCCACTTTGTTTATTCTTTAGGTTCCACCGTCGGTGTACATTAAAGCACGTTTACAAACATACATAAAACATTACACCCCACAGAAATCAGCATATTTGAAACCATAAACATTACAGTCATGACAAATGTTAAACAGAAGACAAGTAAAACGTACACTTTCAGCTAAATTTCCAGAAAAAAAACTAGGGCAAAAGAGTAGTTAAGAATTCCTCTGTTTCTTCATTTATCTTTATATTGCTGTACATTTAAGGAAGCTGGGGTTAACTTTGGGAAGTGAAAATCTGGCCCTTTGTTATCTGTGACTCTAAACTAAGACTTAGCATACTGTACTGATATGATGGCATTTTAAATTTTTAAGAAATGCACAATGTGGCTTTTCATTTTACCACATGGGCCTTATGGAAGTTTAATCTGACCACTGCCTTGTTTGATGATCAGAACCAAAAAGCAGCATCTTTAACTACATTTACAATACAAGCTGACTTCCAAGATCTCTTAAAGGAGTCCGTCATTGGTTAGTATTAGGACTAGTAGTAGCAGGCTCTCCATCTTTGCTGTTGCTTTGCTGAAGCATCTGTTTTTCTTTGAACGCTTCTCTCAGTGCAGCCAGGATTAAGTCGCCTGTCTCTGTTGATTTTCGGGAGCCAGCCTGACAGCACAAAACATAAAAGTTCGTTCAGCCCACCCACTGTGAACAAGTATGGATGCTCAATGAGATCTATTCCTCTTACATTTTTGAAACTTGCACTCTTTCTGATCCTCTCTGTAGGAGCTGGCAGAGAAGGAGGTCGAGGGAAAGGAATTGGAGTGTTTGTCTGACTCTTGTCTGCCGTGTCCATTTCCATTGGAGTTTGTTGAAACGTGTTGCTGTCTTTGATGGAAGGGACCGGTGGCAATGGGCCCTTCTTCAGAGAGAGAGAGATGGAAGCCCCTGCAGATCTTGGTAGTGTCTGAGAGATTGGGCCTGTGTGCATATGACAGAAAACTGTCTTTAAAAAAACATAAATAATAGTATTTTTCCTGAAAATAAAACTTTCTGAATTAAATAAATAGAGCACATACTAATGAACTTATCAGGATATAGTACCTCTGTTTCTCAGCTCTCTCTGCACAGCCTTCAGCCCTCCAAACCTGTTGATGATGCAGTCAACAGCTTCAGCAATGTCTTTGCCTTTCAGGTCTTCTTCAGTGAGTTTGGCCTGCATCAACAGCCTCCTCATAGCAGGGTCCAGATCCTTAAACTTCACCAAGCAGATATAACAGGGAGTGATTTATCATGCTATTATTAATGACTAATAACAGCTTAACAGTGACCCCATTAACATTTCACTGTGGAGTTTGACATACAGAACTTGAGGCTGGAGGAGCTGCCATGGAAGATGTGTCCATAGGGAGATCGTTCTCCTCATTCGAACTGTCCAGTGGTTCAATTCTACAGAGAACAAAAACCACAAAACTGTGAACCACCTCTTTAACGCTCTTTCTTCCACTCCAAAGACACAAAGTGGTGCTATCTTTCTTACCCCAAATTATCAACAGGCAGTTTACTCGTCAAACTGCCCACTGCTGTCATTTCAATCATGTTGGTCATCTTTTCTGTAAATATGAAGGTAGTGTTAAAATATAAGACAGGGCTGAGCCTTTGAGAGCATTCATATGTGTTGATGCGTTTATTGTTATTCTAACCGCAGGCAGCCTCCACGGTATGATGAAACTCCTCTGCCTCAGTCTCATTTGCAAAGTTGATGCCTACCTGGCAATCCTGCGAAAACACAGCAAATCTACCCAAATCCAACCCAAAAGTGGCACTCTGATAATCATAAGGAATGCACCGATGCCCAAACAGGATCACTTACATCTGCGGGGAAAGTGTGGAAGAAAGCACGTGCTGCAGTGTACGTAAATGGAATGTACATTTCCTGCTCCCACAGCAACTTGGCACGCTGTGTTTCAGAATGAGAGGAGAGTTAGAGTTACACGAGGAAAAGCACAGGCACACCCATCAGGATGAGATTTCCTAGTGTTGCTGAAGGAAACCGCAAA
Organism: Tylochromis polylepis; assembly: GCA_015107715.1. NCBI lineage: Eukaryota > Metazoa > Chordata > Actinopteri > Cichliformes > Cichlidae > Tylochromis > Tylochromis polylepis. Next base: position 8,678 of record VVHJ01002841.1, on the reverse strand, counting down.
GTAGAGGAAATACTTCAAGCTGCCCCATGCTGTGCCATGCTGGAAGCAGCGTGCACGTTTCAGCTTATGTGCCAGTTTGAGTAGGTGGAGTGACTGTGAGCAGTAATGATGTTCTTCTTACCTTGACGCAGTATAGGCGCAGGAAATAGGAATGCATGGACGAATCCTCAATGAGACACACCACACCGCAGTCTAAGCGACTCCAGCTTGGCCTCTCACCCGGGGTACTTTTGGCCTGTAGTATCTGTGCAACTGTAGATTTGATCAGCTGAAATAGACAGTAGTGGTGCAAAGTGCATCAATACATGATGTGCAATTTAATAAGTTACAAGGCACAAGCATGTTTATGTTGGTGTTAAATTTAAGAAAATGCCAATTTCATGCAACTTCCTGGTGTCTTTGTGTAAATGTCTCTTCAGTAATTATCTTGTGCAGTTAGCTTTGGTGCAGTTTGTTTTTCTGATATTTTGCATTAACCCTATCCTTAGACTCTGTGTGCCTGTCCTCCCACACAATCACTTTTCTAATGAGTAACATCCGATTTTAAAAAAAGAAATTGTTTGCTTTCGAAACCAGCTCACATTTCCTGACTGAGAGTAACTCTTTGAGTCATTGTAGTTTCATTTTACAGCAAAGATGCTGCTCCTGAGAGAAACCGATGACCTCTTTTCACAGGCTGGTGATGCTTGAGAACGATCCATTTAACTTCTTTCTGTTGCTTTAATTAGGTAATAGTGGACTACTTTTAAGTAAACCTGTAGTTTAACTACCTTTCTGGTTATTCAACTACATTCAATTTTGCACGGTGATTCAAGTAGAGTAGCAATTTTTTAAAATAGTTTTTGTACACTGAAATGACGAGACATGTGCAGAGGAGGGATAGTGGATATATTAGACAAAGGATGTTAAAGAAAGAGCTGCCAGGCAGGAGGGAAAAAGGAAGCTCTCAGAGATGCACTGATCACTTCTTCACTCCACTGACCTCTTTACACTGCCCACGTGTTTATATTACCACTGCGGCATACCTTTTTGTCTTCTCTCTCCCTTAGTCTGTATTTTGTCCTGCCTCCCTACAATCTCTTTTCCTTTCTCTTCTCTTTCCCCTCAACCCTCAGCTGGTCATGACAGATGGCTGCCCCTCTCTGAGCCTGGTTCTGCTGGAGGTTTCTTTCTGTCAAAAGTATATTTTTTCTTCTCCCTGTTGCAAAATGCTTGATCATATGGGGTTGCTTGATTTTGGGGGTTTTCTCCAGTACTGTAGGGTCCTTACCTTACAATTTAAAGCACCTTGTTGTTGTGATTTGGGGCTATATAAATACACCTGAATCGAACTGAATAGAAGAGTCATGCATGTGGTAAAGAAGGAGCTGCAGAAGGTCGATGAGACAGAAGAGGATGGTAAGTATAGGGTGAGATGGAGGCAGATGATCTGCTGTGGTGACCCCTGAAGGGAGCAGCTAAAATATTAATAATAATAAGAAGTAGAATACTGTAATATAATGTCATTTGACCTGCCTCACACCTCTCTTTCTGCAAAGGCCCAGGCAATGCATACATCAGGCAAATAACCACACATACTTGACCTATGTGTAGTGCATGTGAAAAGGGGTGGAAGCTGCTCACTGTGTGCACAATGCAAAACTCACCAAACCTCAGCCAGAGGTAGATTTACCACTGCCTTAAGCAAATCCATGACAATGGTTACATCCACTAATAAAACATCAGTTTTTATTTGTGAGCTACTGCATGTGAGCAGAGATTTTTTTCTTCTTTCGGCTCATCCTTTTAGGGCTCACCACAGCGGATCTAGCATTCTCCTCATCTGTCACACCAACCCTCTGCATGTCCTTCTTCACTACAGCCATGAATCTTCTCTATGGTCTTTCTCTTTTCTTCCTGCCTGGCAGCTCCACTGTCTACTATCCCTCCTGTCCATGTGTCCAAACCATCTCTGCCTTGTTTCTCTAACCTTTTCTCCATTCTGGTCACTCCCAATGAAAGTTTAAGCATCTTCAACTCTGCCACCTTCAGCTCCACCTCCTGTGTTTTTGTTAGTTCCACCTTCTCCAAACTGTACATAATAGCAGGTCTAACTACTATGTTGTAAACCTTTCTTTACACTGTTGCTGCTATCCTGCTGTCATAAATCACCCCTGACATGCGTCTCCACCCACTCTACCCTGCCTGCACTCTTTCTTCTTCTTAAGCAGAGATTAATCAACATGTTTTTCCTTTTCTTTTAATGAAACCAAACCTGGACCTCCTTGCACTTTTACAGTGAATATGATGATGTTTAATGTTTCAGTTTATATAAGTTATAGTTTCTGTCGATTTTTGTTGCCATTAGAATGTTTTAGCATTATACATTGTTATAATTGTCTATCATTGTGGTGGAGGGGTGTAGTTTTGGCTCAGCGACAGGGAGGGGTGGAGCAGGGGGTAAGCATTGTTTAATTATGTCTCTCCTACTTGTGCAGTAGTGCACTTGGGCCAGGTGTGTGGAGTGAGCATGGACTGGCAGTTGGTGAGGTTGTGTGAGCAGGTGAGTGAACTTGACATTGTTTGGAAAGACACTTTTACTATGCAAACACAAGTAATAAAGGAAGAAAGCACCATGAAAGAACCATCTGTACGTGTCTCAGGGAACCCACAATGACAGTGACATGTTACATCATAAACTACTGTCAGCTTTTGTTCACCACAGGCAACTCAGCCTCATCCATATCACATAAAACATGAAATAACAAGACTGCGGACTATAAGAGATTAATCAAAATATCTAATGTTCTCTGTTGTGCCGATGACACAGTTACATCTGTCTAGAACGTGTTAGTCAGGCTATATCGACCCTCCTGGATGTGTGTTCTTCACACTACAGATATTCAGTTTAATTTAATTCCGTTTTATCTAATGAGTGCCAGTTCACAACAACAGGCGCAATGCAATGTGTGTGCATATCAACAGAGGATACCATATAAGACGTTTATAGTGCCCTATAAATGGGTCGTTAACCATTTACAGGCCACTATAAAGGATATATTTGTGGACTCAGGAAGTTAACCCTAGAATTTTATTGGAGGATATTAAAAAAAACCCAACAACTTATTTTTTCACTTTTGTGATTTTTTTTTCTCCATTTAGTATTTTTATGTTGCCAATCAAATGGCCATCTATGGTGGCTGCATCATGAAGATGGTGTCTTTCCTACCAGTGTCTCTGTTCTGGATCTGCTCTTTGTCTTTTGATAATGTCAGTGTAATGTAATTAACTGGGAGAGCCTGTTTGTGCATAGCCTAATTTGATCTTCACCAGAGAGAGCAGGTACAGTGCCTCTGTGTTTCGCAACAGAAATTTTTTGGCCATAATGAACACAGCCTCTAAGCAGAAGAAAATGGAGGGAAGGTAACAAATACACCACAGAATATAAAATTTCATTAAATAACCATCTAAAGCCCTAACCCTGACAAAATTAAAAATGCCTCATTTCATTACTGCGAAGTGGGTCGAACATATTTAAATATTGTGGTTGCTGCTCCGGCAACACGACGCTGCCAGAAAAAACAAACATCTGAGACTGCGGATGGCAAGATTAGGCTAAATGTAAAACTAAAACAGCTCTGACACATGGCCCATTCATACACCAGGCTCCTTCTGATAACAGCAGATGATAACATGAAAACAAGTGTAAGCATGAAATGATTCTGAGAGATATACATCATAATACATCGAGCTACTACAATAATATTATCATCATGTAGAATTTAACAGATGGCGGGAATGTGTTTTACCCTCTTAACACACATTCAATTTTGTCGGCCTTGTTATTTATTTTTCCATCATATTTTACAGCATTTATGAATGACAGTAACAAATAAACACCAAACATTTTAAACTGGCTGCTAATCTGGTTGAAATGTTTCTACACTTGCAGCAAAAACGAGTAATATTTCAGCTGTTTTCACAGACATTAATGAACTGTACCTTACACTGAGGCTCCAGCAGACTGATGAGGACGCCTTTCTCACGGATCGTCAGGAGGTCACTTATAACCTGACTTCCAGTAATCAGAGCCAAGGCCATCACAGAGACTCCTGTTTTCCTCAGTTTACCTGAACCGTCTTAATCTCACCTTTCCTCCTGTTCCAAATGCGTCCAGTGGACCTATCCTGAACACACTGCTTCCTGATCCTAACCATAGTTTGAATGGTAACGTTTCTATTACAGCATCTCATCATGCAAATTTATGGACGCTATGTATCCACTCAGTTTTGAGTAACCAAATGATCAAGGGTGCATACCCAAAGGTCATTTGTACAATCGTCAGTGAAACAAAGGAGTACTTATTAATCATATGTGGGACGAAGCGTAAATAAAGTTGTTTTTAAGGAAGACAGTTCCCTGTTCTGGTCGGGATACAACTTTTAAAGACAAACACACTACTACATACCTACATTTGCTTAAGTTCTGTACCCAAGGAAATTATTTTACTTTCCCCGAATATTTCCATTTTGCTTTAAATCCACGACCCTTCCAGTGGAAAATACTGACTCATTTTCTCCCACTACATGAGATCAGGGTTTCACATAGAAATTCCAATTGAAGGCTTTAAAATTAAAACAAATGTTTGTTTTAACATTGTTTAAGATTCAATTACAAGGTATATAAAGTAGTTAGTATAACTTCTCTCATGGTTTTGTATACGTGAAACATCCAAGTTTGATTGCCACACTTGAATTAGAGAGCTAGAGGCTGAAGAGCTTGTGTTTTGGTTTTGCACACTTTAGGCTGAAAAAGTGAACAACATTTATCTTGAAGCCAAGGACAACGGGAAACACTAACGGCTTGGCAAAGGAAGAAATTTCAAGCAAGTGGAAATGTTTGGCAAGATTAATAACAAGCAAGAACCATGTTAATACCTTCACATCTCAAGGTTTATTAGTCCCTTGACAGCGCATAGTGACATAACCACGTAAACAGTAGTGACTCTTAAAGAGGAATTAGTAGTTGTATGTTATCCTGCCTAAGTAACTATCGTTTATGGCTTCCATATATCGTCTTTCATTGGTTACAGCAAGGAGAATCAGCTCCTAATGCTTATAGAAAATTTCTGCGCTCAGTACCTTTCTTTGTTTTCACTCACAATCAGAAGAAATTTAAAGTTTCCAAGTCTCTTAGTGAGCTGTATAAAATGAGCTGCCATGTAAAATGTGACAGGACACCAATGTAAAAGATAAAAAACAAAATTTTATTTCACTTTAAGTAGTAAGAGTTAAAAATAAATGGCATTCTTCAGAGTGAGTGCAGGAACACAAAGAACAAGTAAAGTACAACAGTTGATATGTGGATGGAAAATGTTGCTACTCTGGTTTTAATGCTACTTTTCTTCCGTGATCATGTTACCATGTTCTTCAGAAAACGATACTTCTCTCTGACTGTTACATACTCCTGTTCCATCTCCATCCCCTCTGTCAGCTTCCTCTACACCGTCAGCTCCCGGAGGAACGGGCCTCTTGCGCCTCTTCAGCAGAGGGTTGTTGGATGTATCCAAGTCTTTGATCTTCACCTGGTCGTAGTCCACACGCATCGTGGCCAGGGCACTGGTCATTTCCTCCTGTTGGAAGACACAGTTTGTGCTGCAAATCTGAGATAATGCTCTACTGCCATCTTGTGGCCAGATTCTGAAGTAAATTCAATTCTCACCTTTACATCATCCCACAGCTCCTTGTCCTCTGTCAAAACCTGAGAGGTGTACAAAGGTGTTGGAGGGACCACCATGGATTGCTGTTAAATAAAAACAGTCACATCAGTGTGTGCACTGGGAGAAAACACAGAGGTCAACTGGGAACAAGTGTTAACTCACACTAATCCAAGGATGGTTCATGAACTGTCCAATGGTCATCCTCTCACTGGGGTCTGTCTTCAGTAACTGAATGATAAGCTGTTTGGCTGCAGGGAACGTTAAGATACACAGTCAAGCAATCCAACATGCAGCGTGCATGTAGAATAAAGCTATTTTTATGGGTTTATCTCAGTTGTTAAGATGCAGAATTGTTTCAGTCTCCAAAGCTCTGAGAGGTGTTATGTTCTCAATTCTTCAATGATTGGAATCTCACACTAATGTAAAAGAACAACAAAAAAAACTTCACTCAAGAGAGCAAAAAGACAGACAACACCATGGGAAGCTCAAACATGCAGCGATCTAGTGTTGCAAACCATGAGGTTCTTATTACTGTCAGGGGAAACTTTATGCAGGTCATTTCCACTCTCTCTGTTAAGCACCTGATTATGTTATTAGAGTGTGCCGGGATTAAAGTGAAGCTGAAGCGGCCCAGTAATTAACACTGGGTGGACCAATAACGTATTCATTTAGGGCCGCTTCTCTACTTGTGTTTTATTTCACAGCAGTGCAAATATTTTTTAGTTATTCTGTTAGTCTGACCTTCCTCAGAAACGTCTGCCCACTCTGGGTTCGGAAACTCATATTGGCCCAGCCTGATCCTCTGCTTCATGCCCGGAGAGATGGCCTGGCTTGTGTTTGAGTAGAATGGAGGAAACCCACAGAGTCTAGAAGAGAAGAGAAGATTACACTTTTTAAATTTTGCACTATGCAGAGTTGATTTTTAGTTATTAGTATTGCAAATTAGAGCTGCACAAGATACTCACAGGATGTACATGATTACACCCAAAGACCACATGTCACATGATTTGTCATATTTCTCTGGCCCAAGCACTTCTGGCGCTGAATGGGCAAACAGATACAACATGATAATGTGGACAGAGTCACGCAAAAACATCAATCATACGCAGACACACATGGAGACAATAATAAATAACATTAAAAAAAACTTTGACTCTAATACTGACAAATACGCAGTGCACCTAAAATTCCTGCTATCACATTTCACTGGACACTCACCAACATAATATGGAGTGTAACATGGAGTTTGCAGGGAGTTGTGCAGCGTCATCTCCTTAGCAAAGCCAAAGTCAGTCAGCTTTAGAGTAGCGTTACTCTCTTTAGTCGTGTAGAGCAGGTTTTCAGGCTGTGGTGTGAATAAGAAACAAATTAAAACTCTTTAATCTGTGTTTTAGAAAATCTTTTCTTTTCTTTCTTTTATTAACTGTGTTAATGATTTCCAGGGCACAGAATACTGCTGCATCTCACTGATACGCAGACAGTGGCCTTTTTTAACGCATCAACTTTAGACAAAAGTTAGATTGTTCTGTCAACCCCAACTTGTTACATATGTACACTTGACATTGTATTTAAAACTCTGGGTATGTGTTATTTTGCTGTGTGGAGGGTTAACTTTTTAATGTAATGCTGCATATTTTAACCAGGTTTTTGATCTTCAGCAACTTCTGAAAGAAGAGCAGTACAATACCTTTACATCTCTGTGAGCAATGTCCATGTGGTGGAGGTATTCTATGGCCATACCAATGTCATGCATGATCTCCGACACCTCTGATTGGAGGATATAAGAGACATGGTAGCACAGATTGCAATGCAGAAACCATTAAATGAAACTGTTAAACGTGAACTCTAACCCACCTCTCTCTGTGAAAGCCTGGTCGCCTCTGGCCTGAATGCGACTGAACAGTTCCCCTCCCTCCATGCTGAGACAAGATTAACAAAGAGATCAGAACTGGGGCAGTGAGGGTACTCTTGGCAAATGACCACAGTTGTCCACTGTAATCACGGTTTTATAACAAAGCAAGTCATTGTGCCCGACTATTAACTGCTCGGACGAGTCTAGTCTTCTGGGTCCAGTCTTGAGGGTTTTTATTTGACCACTATTTCTTAGACTTGTGTGCATTTAATTATTATTATTATTATTATTTATTCAGATTTATTTATTATATTACATTAGTCCGAGGCAATGGACGGAAACAGTGTGCACAAACTGGTGTACCTTCTGAATGACAATAAAGTAGCTATTCTATTCCCAAATCATATGAATTGTGTGTTGATTGTTGATTGACTGGATCTGATTATCATCATGTTGTTCCTCTGTTCTCCTTTTGTTGCAGCCACTTTGTCTTTGAGTTTTATTTTAACTTTTTCAGCAAGTTAAAATTAAACAGGGGGCAAAATAACAACACAAAGGAATAATTCACATGCTCACATAAACTCACATTTTTGAATTTTGGTTGTTTGTACAAATAATCACACTCAAACCAGCTCCTCAGTGCAGTTATTATGAGTATTTTCACAATTACGGAGTGTTTAAAAGACCATTGATTAATCAGTGAATTGAGAAAATGATTAGTTACAATATTTACTTTGAAAAGTCTGTTAGTTAAATCAGATTCACAAACTGTTCTCCAATATCTGTAAAAGCCATTTTTAAGCAACAGCTTTTGCTTAAAGGTACCAAAAAAAATAGTGTGATGCTGTTTGTTCTCACCATTCCATAACAATGAGGAGACATTTCTTCCCATGGTGCATGTTCTCATATAAGCTGAGTATCCGTACGATGTGGGGACCTCCGGACGCTCGCCAGTGCAGCTCGACCTCCCGTCGGGCTTTAGGAGTGTCGTATAGAATCTGTTGAACGTGACAAAATGTTTGAAACATTATAATGCAATGCTTCAAAATGCAGTGTTTGAGGCAGGCAAAATTAAAGCCATCAAATTACTGCTGTTTACTGAGCAGTTATTCCAGAGGGAGCAATAAA
>VVHJ01002839.1:10425-20711 GCA_015107715.1 Tylochromis polylepis | reverse complement strand
GGGGTGTTGGGGTGTTTGGGGGGGGGGGGGGGGGGGGGGGGGGGGGGTGGGGGGGGGGGGGGGGGGGGGGGGGGTGTTATTGTTTATCACATAATATTCAGAGGGGAAAAAATTTAACCTAAACACTGCAGTAGGAAAATGAAGGTGGTTTGCCTAAGTGACAGTAAGCAGAATCAGTGGCGCAGAGGAACAGGAAATCCAGTGGGATCAGTCTTCTGATCTGCCCTAGCACTCAGACAACAAACATACACAGTTTACCACACACACATGCTAGCACTAAATCAGCCTGTTGATTGAGCAGACCTCTAATTTTAGCTGTTGGCCCCTGGCCCCCAAATAGCAGCTCTTTATGAACAAGCGGAAGAAAAGGTGATTAATAACTGTCATGTCTGTCACGGCAAAGTCGCGCACGAGAGGGGGGGGTCCACAGTGCTGAAGCTGTCGGGGAAATTGAGTTACACGCGAGATGCTAACAGCTGTTGTTGTTATTGTTGTCTAGGGAGGGGAACAGCTGGAGCGTATGCATTGTATTTCATTTGTTAGAGCTATGCACAGACCCTTGACTCAGACAGTTTTGTGTGACTTTAAGTGTATAGATTAAATTTCACTGGATGGAAGTTTTAGCCACAAAAAGAAAACAAATGAGCACAAAATAAAAGATTCTGATGATTCTGTGAGGGAACTTTGTCAGTATTTACAGATTCTGAGAATATGATTTTGAATCATTATTTTTTTCCAACCAAATAAAATAGACTGGTGCACATAGCTGAAGTCACATGTGTTTCAGAAGCTGCACATTCATTTCTTTTCTTTCTTTCTTTCTTTCTTTCTTTTTAAAACCTGGATTCCTTACAGCCTATCATTCTATTCCTTCACTTTAATACAACCAAACGCCAACCAATGTTTATCCTTTTAAGAAGTGATTTCATTATGTTGCTTACTCATCACTTATATAAAGTGAAAAAAGAGTGGGACGTGTTTTTTTCTAGCAGCAGGTGTCAGGGGATCACTACTATGTAATAACCTGCCTGAAAATCTCTGGTTTGCAGAATAAGGGTAGGATTTAAATTTGTAGCTGAAACTCACTTTTACCTCATGGCTCTGCTTTTTATGGTTATTTCATAATTAAGCAAGGACATACGTGTGATTGAGGTGTGTGCACACGATTGTCCCTGAATGTCTGCATGCACAGTATCTCAGTGTGTTCTGAGATAGGAGTTATTATTTAATGGAAGATAAACCACTAGAGGGCATCAGGCCAGAGCTCTGTTTGGAATAACTGAACTACTGTTACCTGACTTTCACAGATTGTCACTGGCTTAAATATACAAAATAAAAATTCAGCTCAAGAAAAAATATTAAGATTTAAATCTTGCTGATGAAATGAAAGCAGAGATGCAAAAACTGTCATTTGGGATAAGCAGACATGAGAAAGAATGTTTTTAAACTAGGCAGAGTGCGTACTCGGAGGTTTTAGTTAAAAATAATACATGTTCAAGGTTCACTGCAGCTGAAGCTGGATGTTTAAATGTAATGTCACGAGACGTTACACACTTGCTTTGTATTACACTTCTCCTATCACTCAGGCACTCTTCACAAATACACACCCAGACACCCTACACCCATATATTATATTGCTTGTCAGTGCCGTGTAGAAGGGTTTAATCTTAATTAGCAGCCAACATTAGAGATGTTTAGACTTGTCTGTCAGCACTAATCACTCTGAGCTGTGCTGGTTTCGAGCAAATCAGCCACACTTGACCTTGTTCTGCTAATGATTGCCCTGTTAGCACCTGTTCGATCTGCCACAGGTAAATGTCCCTGTCATGACTGCTTCTTATATAAAGCGATAGAAGTACAGAAAACTGCTGCAAAGCTACACATTGACACTGCAATGGACACAATGGACTGCAAATGTGCACAGGACACTTAGCTGGTAAGCTGAACCTCGGTGCACAGTGTGCATGCACTGAAGCATGCACGTGGGGGTGTGCGTCCATCTGTGTGAGTGACCTCAGTCTGTCCACCATACTGTATCTCCGGCTCTTCGGACTTTGTATCCCCTTGAGAGTGGGAGGTTGCAGGCGTTTGATGTGGCAGACAGTCGCCTCCTCTCTCCCTCTGGCTTCAGATCAGTGGCCAGGGCCCTTGTGGGCCGGCCCGGTTGAGATGACCGCAACGGCAACGGTCAGCTGCCAAACCCACTAGTCGGGTTCTCCTCGGTCACATGACCTGGGTCACGTGACCCAGTGGGGGCAGCCAACAGTGCTGCTGCCCTCGCTTCTTCATGCGGTGGGAAAACATTCCAACAGCTGGCCTCGGACAGTTCCAGAAACATCTGCAACGTCCGCCAGTGGTGAGAATCTCCCCCCCTGCAGCTTTAGACCTCAGCCTTACGATAATAGAGTTGGTGGATTGAGGATGATATTGAAGGGCCACGCTTTTTCTTTGATATGCACTGCGCTTGTCTCCCATGATACAAAGGTTGTGGGAGAGCAAGTTTTTAGAACTCCCTTATCAGTGTGACACACACATACACACACACACAGCGTGCACTGCTCTGAAGAGGTGCTGGGGTTATTTCTTATCTTCAAGCAGATCTGAGTGTGTGTGCGCCGGAGAGCGCTCCATAGCCTTTGACATATCTTTAATTTGAAGAATGTTTGAAGTATGATGCAACATCAGCTGCTCTCACTTAGCTCTGAGCCGCTTTCCTCTGAAAAGTCCCCCTTACTTACTCAAATTACCAGAGCGACAGCACAAGTACCACACTGTGTGTCCATTGTGGGGGCGAAAAATGCTTTAGATGCCTCGTTAGTGCACTTTCATTGAGAGTCATATTTATTTTTACGGTGCTCATTTAAACCGTAATGATAAAATTTGGGGGGAGATTCCAAATGTCCAGATCCAAAATGTGGAATTGATAAGATCCGTATTTGTTTTGGAAATTTGCGCATGGTTAGTGCACCACTGAGACACAGTCTCCAGTTTGGGGGCTGTTATGAATAATATTCAGTTTAGCACATGGCTTCTTTGTTGTGATGTGGATGTTAGCATATAAAGAGGGTGGAATTAAACAGTGTTTCCCCAATTTTCCATAATGTGTTTGTGGAAGTGTCCGGCAGAGATCATTTTGTTTTCCACTGCGTTTAATTTGTTTCTGTTCTTTTTAACCTGGAGGAAGGCGTTTTCACTAAACCTCTTCATCCTCTTGTCATGATGTCATATGAAAGGTTTTTGTTATCTCTGATTGCAACCAAAGCCCCTCATGTCCTATTGTTAAGGTGAAGTTATGACATGCCGAGTATCCAGTGCTAGGCAGTCAGAAAAAAGTGTGTGTGTGTGTGTGTGTGTGTGTGTGTGTGTGTGTGTGTGTGTGTGTGTGTGTGTGTGTGTGTGTGTGTATCTTAAAATAAAATTTCCTAGCCCATTTACAGGTTCTTGCTCACTGTGGCATTTTAAATCTTCTATAATGAGGCACATGAGCATTTAGGCTAAAAAACAAGGCTCAGTTTGCTCCCCAGATAGCTCTTCTGGAACTTATTAATATATCCATGCACTTATCACAAATAAGCTGGCACACGGATATCCACATTATCATTATGCTCAACATCTGATGACATAATTTACAACACTCAAGCCGGAGCTGACCCTTGCAGATGTGGAAAGGATAATCAATCCTAAGGAAACAGTGCGCTTGACTCCTGTCTACACTTTTGCAAAGATACTCACATTCAACAGCACTGACTTCATACATTATAGATGAACTATTCAGGTAGTCTTGACACTTGCTTCATTTCTTTAATGACCTTTCTCTCCGCACAAGGGATTGTACCTAACTTTTTAAAGTTGTGCTATATTCTGTTTAGCTAACGGCTCTCTTCAGTTTACTTGTTTACACAGTCACATACACATACATGTATATGTGTACGCACATACAAACATACAGTTAGCTCTGTGTCTGTCCTCTCATCCTCATGTTTCCCAAAAGGCAGAGTTGAGTAAAACTGAAAAATCCCAGAGTCGCAGTGGTGTGCCTCCACAGGGATACACACACACACACACACACACACACACACACACACACACACACACACATACACACACACACATACACACACACACAAATAAAACAAGTTTCCACACCCATTTTGCTGTATTTTCTCTGTTGCTGGGTACTATAAAAAGGGAAAACCATGCAAAGCAAGACAAACATATTTAAGCTTTATCTTCACAGATCTGCCTTTTTGATCACACTTTGTATATTGTGCAAAAGGTATTTTTGTCTTAAATATTTATTTAACTAAAGTGCAGGGAATAGTTGGCTACATGACATGCAGTGTGCATGCAGTTTGCCTCATTTAGCACGAACTGGGAATTTCACTTACAAAAGTAAGAAAGTAGCATTATCAATAAAGGCGTTAAGGACACAGAATCTGTACACACACTGTCTGTATCTGCCATGGTTAAACCGAACAAAAGTAATCATTTAACCCAGAATGTCCCCAACTAACACGATTAATTCACTTTCATTGTTTTACTGATTTTTGGGCTTTTTTTGTTTACAATCCCTTTCTCTCGCTGTACACCCTCAGAAGTGTTATGTAACTTTAACATGCTGACAAGCCTTAGCCTTCTGACTCATCACAGCTATACACAGAGATACACAAAGACACAGGTACTCCAGATTCACAGTAGCACTGACTTCATGACTCAATCTCTGCAATGAGGTGTACCCTTCGCCATGAGCTCTTGGTGCTGATACTGGCACAGTGAAACAGTGTTAAAGATAAAATCCTTTCCCGCAGAAAATAAGCTCATGGATTTTGAAGCTCTATAGTGGTGAAATATACTATACCATATACCATACCATACCATAGCACTTTATTCATAAAACAGCTTTAAAAAAATCAGCAGGGCTGACCAAATTGCTGTTCAATAACACCAAACATAAATGACAAACACAGGCCAAAGGGTAAAAGATACAGAAAAAAAAACAGCTTTAGAGTACATAAAAATTAGATTAACATCACAGTCAATTTCACACTGTGTCAAAGGCCAGGGACTAAAAGTGGGTCTTATAATAAGAGTATAAGACCCAGCAAGTGAAGGAGCCTGTCCGAGCTGTGAAGGCAAATCATTCCACAATATAATAATTAATATAGCACCGAAATCACAAAAGCAATCACCTCAAGGAGCTTTATATTGTGAGGTAAAAACCCTACAATGAAACAAAGAAAACTCGAGCAATCAGATGAGCCCTTTGAGCAAGCACTTGGCAACACTGGGAGTAAAAAAAACCTCTGGCAGAACCAGGCTCAGGGAAGGACAGCCATCTGTCATGATCGGTTGGGTATGAGGAGAGGAAGACAGGACAAAAGATAGCGTTGATGAACCATAGAAACTATTACCTATGCCACCGTTGAGCAGTCCAAGGTAAACAACCGTTAATTTGAACCTTTGATAATGTAATATAGACTTTGTACCTGAACAGATAACTAACCCATTAAATAAGCCCCTAAGTTCTGAAAGTGTGGCTCTTTGTACAGCCACGGCTGAATTAAAAAAAGAGATTACAATGTATTTCATTTACTCAGAGCTAATTTCGCTCTAAGATAAAGCAGGGCTACATGTATACTAAACATTTTAACATTAACAAATATGAATGAAATGTAAAACTTTACAGCTACCTCTAACTAATGCTTAACAGACTATAAACTCATATTACCAACACTAGCAGACTATTGTTTGCTTTGAAGTGTAAAAGTAACAAAAAAAAGCATTAAGCAGTAAATATTAATTCAAATATCACTTAACAGTTAAAGCAACCTCTTCCCAATGGCTGCATTGTGCTCATCGGGAAGCTCATCAGCAGATTAATAAAAACATATTATTCATGTTTGTTTTGTTTTTTAAACTATTATTTTATTAGAAATACTAGTAAAAAAATAGATAAAAATAAAAACACTGGTGGCTACCTGTATTTTTATTGCTGTGTGCTACTCCTCCTAGTAGATGCACCCATGGTATACATTTGAGTGTTCACAAATTTTGAGAAAACTTGATGTGACTTTGACACCCCATCATTACTTTTTACAGCTGAGGGATAAAAAAAAAAAAAAATCAAAAGAAAAGTGTATGATACACACAAAAAACAGTCACAACGAACAGATTTGTAACTAAATTCAGACCTACCCTGGTGGTTTGTCCCAGTCATCCTCACTGAAGCCTCCGTCACTAAACGGGTAGTTCTTCCGACGTCCAGGAGGAGGCGTGGTGCTCCGTTGCTGCTTGGCACTACGCCACTCATGCGGATGTAGAGCGATACCAGCTGCTTGATGGGTGTATGTACCTACAAGAGGATAGATCAAATGACCAAATACAAGAAAGAGTGCTTTTAATATATTGCTTCTTTGGTAAATGATTTTCATTAATGTATTTCCTACAGGGTTAAGACATCCTGATACTTCACTTCCTACACATGCTCAAATGCAACTTACCCTGGCTCCCATAGCCTGCATCCAGCCCTGAGCCATCCCATGACTCCATAGCAGAGTCAACGCTGGGTATTGTTGTGGAGTAGAGCTCTGATAGCTTGTTGGTTTGTTGGCTGTCTGTCAAATCGTCCTCTTCAGGGTCACTGATCTCATTTTCTGTTGTGTCCTCGACATCTGCTGCCTTCCTGTCTTCTATGTCTTGAAAAAAAATAGGCAAATTTAATTTAAAGGTGAACTCTAATTGTTAATTTGGTAAAATACATAACTTTTACTACATGTATACTTTTCAACATTAGATGCTTGTAAGAGAAAAAAAATTAAGCTTGAACTGGTTAACTTACTGACCTTTTCACTGCATTTACCTATAAACAGGTTTTAAATCAGCTCTGTTAGGATATGCGTTGCAAACAGCTAACCTGTTACATACCACTTGTATAGTACAAATATTGTAAACACATTTTAAATGACGGGGCTTCCATATCTCCGCACCTCAAAAGCTATATTGCTGTACCGTTTTACCATTTTCCTCCTGTACACGAACTGAAACCAGCTGATTCTAGGCAAGGTTTTTGTTCTATTCACCTGGTGCGCAGATAATGGAAGAACCTTTGTAATGCAAGTAACAAGTTAAATGTAACTGTAATTACTGAATTCAGCACAGTAACATGTTACATTACTGCAGTACTGAAAAATGTAATGTGGCAACAGTAACACGTTAGCCAACACTGCACACAAATGACATATTTAAAATGCATGTTACTGTTACAAGCTTTTATACTTACTGTCAAGCTGTTTTTTTATTTTGAGGGTGACCGTCTCTCCAGCCATCTGCAGCAAGTGGATGGCTTCGCTCAGCGGCTTCCCTTTCAGGCTGACACTGTTGATAGCCAAGATCCGATCACCTACATGTATAGCCCCTGTCCTACATAGGTAACGAGATACACACAGGTACAGAAAGTACAGAATTTTGTATTATTCCCACACAGAAAAAGTAAAAAATGTTAAATCTGATTTATGTCATTAATCAAGAAGATTGTTAATAAGCCTAAAAACGGACTCTAGAGGGGTCCTAATAGCATTAAACCATTAAATATCTATCAAACAATTTATTTGTGAAAATATATTTTGACTTCTAGTGTACTGTGTTAATATTTTTTAAATAATACTGCAAAAGACACTAATATAAAAAAAAAATATTATAATCAGTGATTAACTTTTCATTTCCTCCAAAATCAAAGATCAATTTACAAAACAGGAGCTGCAGTGATTACAAATATTACTGCTATTGGTTATTACTGCTACTGTTTTTTCCAGTCATCTCCATAATTTTCCGCATAACTGCTTTGCTTATATAGAGGCAAGACTGCTGGCTTTTGGCCAGATAGTTTTAGCTTTAGTCACTTGTCCTATGTTAGCTTCTTTAACATGTCCATGTTCAGTTGGATGAAGATGATTTAAGTGTCTGATTAGATTTGTTGTTACAATTTTGTGTGTGTGTGTGTGTGTGTGTGTGTGTGTGTGTGTGTGTGTGTGTGTGTGTGTGTATGTGTTTTTCCCCCTGTGGTTTTCTTTGCAGAACTTTGTATCTTCACTCACAGCGAAGAGATTCCATGCTAATGACATGTTAGCATATGGCTATAAGTGTGCCCGTAACTCTTTGCCTGTGGTGTTGTGGAAAGTGTGTGAAATGGATTGGCTTGTAATTAGACATATATGAGGCTGACTGGTGAATCTCAGTATGAGACAATTATAATCTAACACAGGGCACATGACTTGATAGTGACATCGGGCTGCACCACAGTGGTATTGCTGATGGCTACATTTCATATTTTAGGAAGGCTTTCTGACCTGTAGTTTATTATGTTATACTTTGATAAGAATAAGCAATTAAAACTAGAGAAAAAGAAAAAGAAATTTGTGTTTACCTTGGCTCCATGGTTTTAAAACTACTGCAGGGCACATGATTGGATAGAAAAAAAATATATAACAATAGTCTGCAGTGATACAGTGTTTCTATAGATAAGATCTTAATCTTTTGTGTTCATGCAAAACCAAGATAAGATAAACTAAGGGAAAACTAAGATAAACAGCCATATGGCTGGACTAAGGTCAGAACAAGGTGAAAAGAATATCACTGCCTCCCTTCAATATCATGAAAACTTTAACTTTCTTGTAAACCCCTATAAGAAAGGAAAAACTGTCTTTTATATTCCAACCTAATTTGAGGACGACATCATTCATTGTGAGGTCTCACACAGGCTTATGAGAGCATATATTAAACGTACACATTAAACACTTTTTGAGAAAGCTTAGCATTGCATATAAGTTCTTCTAAGGCTGTAGGGATGGTGTTCTTGTGCTCATACTAAACACACCTTCAACGCTGATGCCAAAGAGCTTGATTTTGGTTTTGTCTTACCAAATAACTTTCTCCCAAGTCTTCTCTGAATCATTTAGATGTTCACTGGCAAACATAAGATGGGCCTATACATGTGCCTTTTTGCAGCAATCCATTACATTAAAATTTTGAATGTGTGTTACCAATTGTGTTCTTGGTGACTGTGGTCCCAATTGCCTTCAGCTCATTAATAAGCTCCTCCCATGTAGTTTTGGGCTGATCCACCACTTTTCTCATGATCATCCTCCCATTGCGATGTAAGATCTTGCATAGAGCTCCAGACCAAAGGTGACTTATGGTCATTTATATTTCTTCCATTTCAGAATTGGTACACAACTCACTTTTGCCCAAATTGCAACAAGGCATTTTGCTGTAATCTATAACCTGGCATCCTCATTCATCTTGTGAATAAATTTTATAATCACAGCTCTATTAACCCTGCACAAATCAGAAAAGCCATACTCTGCTCCGGGGAAGAAGTGTTTAGCTGTGATTTGGGTTCTTGAACCTTTCAGACCTTATGCTAAGGGCCTCCATGTAACTATATATATATATACAGATCACAACAGCCTCAAGTGGCTAATGTCCCGTCCTGATCCCATCAGCCGACTAGCCTGCTGCTCTTTATGACTCCAAAAGTTTGACCCTTTCCTCCTGCATTCCCACAGATTTCTATGCAGTGTGTTGTCAGCTCCACCCTAGGATCCATGCATTACAGCCTATCACCCTCAGACTAATGCAACAGGGTGAGTAAAAGGAAACTTAAAACTGTATTATGAGCTTATGTTGGAGACAATCAAACTTCATATAATAAGTTTCTTTCCCAGATCTGTTTTGCATTGCATATAGCTCCTCCTCCTTCCTGGATGGATACCCAGAAACTCTTAGAGCCGTCATGCTGGAAGCCCATGACCATGCCAGAAAAGCACGGCCAGTCACAAGAGACAAAAACACTACTATGACTTGAGACATAGTCAGACTATCTACAGTATGCTATTGGTGATCTTGTTAAAGTAAAGTACCACCTCAAGTCTGTTGCACGTGTCCACTTTACTGTGAAACCGGCACCCTTTTGGGAAATATTCTGTGGACTGAGACAAATTTGAACTTTTAAAAAGTTTTGTATCCTGTTATGTCTGACATAAAACTAATACGGCATTTTATAAGATTTTATAAGATCATGCCAACAGTCAAACAAGATGGTGCTAGTGTGATGGGCTGGGGCTGCTTTATTGCTTCAGGACCTGGATGACTTGCCATAATTGATGAAACCATGAATTCTGCACTATTCCAGAAAATCTTGATGGAGACTGTCTAGCCATCAGTTCGTGTCCTAAAGTGCGACAGTGATCTGAAAAAACACTAGCAAGTCCACCTCTGAATGGCTCAAA
>VVHJ01002839.1:0-10405 GCA_015107715.1 Tylochromis polylepis | reverse complement strand
AAATAGGAAAAAAAAAAAAAAAAAAAAAAAAAAAAAACCCCCAAAGAAAAAAAAAAAAAAAAAAAAAAAAAAAAACCCAGAAAAAAAACCATGAATAAATAAATTTAAAAAAGAAGGGGGGGGTTTTAGAGTGGCCTAGTCAGACTTTGAAATCTGATTGAGAATCTTTGGTATGATCTTAAACAAGCCGTTCACGGTCAAAAACCCTCCAATGTGGCTGAATTACAGTAAAATAATTCTGCAAAGAAGAGTGGGCTAAAATTCCATCACAGTGACTTGAAAGACTCATTGCCAGTTATCCCAAATGCTTGATTTCAGCTCTTGCTGCCAAGGGTGGCACAGCCATGTATAAGGGGCAATTACTTTTTCACACAAGGTCGGGTAGGTTGGATAGCCTTTTCTTTTAATAAATAATATCATCATTTAAAAACTATTTTGTATTTGTCTAGTATTAAATTGAGTGAAATATGTGATATAAATATGCAAAAATTAATAAAAAAAATTTTTTTAAAGCACTGTAGATGACTTGTAGAAAAAGGACTGCCAAAAAGTTAAACTTAGTGCTACTTTCAGAAAATCATGTGCCACAAAAAAACAATAATATTAGGAAGAATGCATTTTCTTTCTTGGTGAACAGTATGTACGCAGATGGATAAGGTAGACCTAAGTTATAATGGTCTGAGTTTGTGCCTGGCCCTTACGCCCTTTGGTGGTTGAACAAAATTAAATCACTTGACCAAAAAGAAAAAAAGAAAAGGAGAAAAACTGGGTCGGTGTAAGATGTAGCACTGTGGTTATCGTCTGTATTCTTGCACTTTCATCTGTGTCAAGCTGCACCAAGTTTATTTGTAGAGTGCTTTTAGCCAACAGGTCTGAGTGCTTTATCGACAACAGTTTAGAATGGGAAATAGAACAATTACATCACAGACTCAGAGAAATGGGGTCACAGTGTGTGTGTATTTGGAAGTGGGAAAGTAGTATGTTGCCTCTGTGGGTGTAGCCTGATGGAATAACACGTGAGCCTGTTATAAAAGCTGAAGGTGCTGTGTGGTGGAGTGGATGTAAGCTGAATTTACCAATGGATGTTTATGACTCAGGGAAAACATTATGTCATCTTTCTCTCAGTCTTGCTTTGGACACTAGCTACCATCTCACGTTTCACAATATCACATCTGTCATCACTCTGTGTCAAATGGCACTTGCTGGACACTCAGCTTCTGGTGTAGAATCACTCTATTTACTGCAAAGGTTATTCTACTATTTCTCCACCCAACTGATATCAAAGACTAAATAAGGCAGCATAAATAGCTTCCTTAAATTATTATCAGTTGAGTGAAAGTTTATGCATGTGTTGCTATGATACCACAACATATCAGAGGAGTTTTTTTTTTAAAATACAAGGTATAGTTGTAGACTAGCGACCTTTCCAGTGTTTTACCCCCTCCACTCGCACTATGTCAGTTAGGCTACAGCACACCCGTCACCCTGAATTGGATAAGTAAAGAAAATGGATGGATGGAAGGAATATAGGCTTGGTTGTAGCAGAAACAAAAATATCAACACGTGAAAATCGGAGATGCACTGATTGTTTGGTTTGTATCAAACTGGCGCGGACCAATGACTGGTGGATCGGCAACCGATATATCCAGTTCTGTGTTGATGTGACACAGTTGATGTTAACCATTACATTATTGTAAATACATGTCACACTGACATATACTTCAACAATAGTGATTGTTCTGCTTGTTAGCAATATGCTGTGCAAACAAGCAGTGAGCTTTAATTGTATGCAGCTGCCTTATAATGCTATCACAGTATCCTATTATCTGCCAGTGGACGTATGTGCTGTCAATAGTTTTCACCTTTATGCAAATCCTTGCAAAGACTCCATCTCTTTCTGTCAGGGAGCTGGGTCTTTTGACCCAACATTTTGAGTTTATTGTGTTTGTGTCTCTTTGCAGTATTAGTATCAGTATTTCTGGTTCATGTTTTCTTCTATCCATCTCATCCCTGTGTCTCCTGTGAGAGTCTGTCATGTCCTCTGTGTATGTTTCCTCGGTCATGTCTTTATCTCCCTCCGTGTCTTGACTCCATTTACTGTCCCCATGTTCCTCTCCTTGTGTTTCATCCCTCTCACTCCCTCGTCCTCTGTGTGTCTTAGTTGTGTCGGGGTCTTTTGTCTCCCTGTTTGTTTATCCCCATCTCTGTGTCAAGCCCATGTGTCTTAGTCTGTGTCTCTGTGTGCTTCCTGTTTTATTTTGACAGTCTCTTGTCCCGTGTTCAGTGTTTTTATTTTTGCTTCCCCTGTGTTGTTACGTTTATTCATCCCAGCTGTGTTCCCATGTATTTCCTCTTCCCTAATCATCCCCGTGTTTATATTTTGTGTCAGTTTTCCTTTGTCCCTTGTCAGATTGTCTATTTATTCTTCTATGTTCCAGGTCTCAGGATTTCCACATTTCTTGTTTCCATGTTCCTTGTGTCTATTTTTTTCCAGTTCCTTTTGGTTAATTCCCATTTCATGCCTCGTTCTGTCTGCGTTTGGGTCCTCACCTCAAACTCCAAAAGTCTGCAGCCGCGGACCGTGACAGTTTCAGAGTCATCTCTCTTTTGGAGTTGCTTTTTTGTTTAAATAACTACATCTGGTTAACGTAAAATAACGTGATCTTCCATGCTTGGCTGCTACCATTGTTATGTAGTTACAGAGCAACACAGACATATATTCAATTCATTTTCAATTCATCAGCTTTTCAGATTTGGATTTGTTCAAAAATGCTCTATCCAGAAATCTGGGGAATTTCATTTAGAGCTACAAAGTGGCAAACTAGAATTCCCAGAAGAGATTTTGTGTGTGAGTATGTACCTTTCTGCAAGGCCTCTCTTAGTTAGGCCTGATATAGTGATGGGGTCAAAAGGCTCCTCGGTTCCAGAGATGGTGATACCCAGAGGGCCTCCGTACCGCTTCAGTTCCACTGTGTATATGATGCTGCCTGACGTCTCCTGCTCATCTGATACACACAAACACACATACATGCACACGCAGTCCCACACAGAGACACACACACACATTATTCTAGTGTTTCAAGTCTGAGGAGTACATTATACCGTCTGATGGATGCTTCTTATCTGATGCACACACACACAAAACACTTCGGGTCACTAAGTAATACTGGATCACATTACCTGCTCACTGGAAATGCGCACACACACAAACACACTTGATTCCAGAAGTAGGTCAAAACGCTTCTTGAGACTACACTGGTAGGCAAGACACAGTTTCCATGGTAACCAGGGAAAAGACTGCCTTGTCATCATATAGCATGCACACATGTTATTTCCTGTGTGTGTGTGTGTGTTTGTGCCTGATGACTACAGTCTCATAATTTACCATCATTACACAGTCCCTAACTTAGTCTGTGTGTGTGTGTTTACGTCACATTATATAACTTGAATGTGTTTATGTGTATACACAAATACAAGGTGTAAGCTGTAAGACTGTTAAAATGTGAATATGTGACCATGCACAAAGGTTCTTAGATGAATTAGGACTCTAGGCTGCTGCTTGTTGTTTCCAGTGCCGATAACAGGTCCCTGCACAGAAGAACACAATTCTTCTATATATAATTATACTATATTGTATAAACATGTTTGATTTATGTTGTAATTTATAATACATTCTTTTTTGTTTCACATAGCAGTTGTCTGTGTCCATTTTCAAATAGCTTCAACAGTGCTTAATGTTTTATGAAGACCATTTTAGTTATGTAGGTGTCTCAGAGTTTTGGACAATAGTGCCTCCTTGTGGTCAAACCCCATTAGTACAGCTCTCTTTTATCTGACGGTAACTGAAATAATAAACTGGACTAAACTTAAACATTAGTTTAATTCAGGTCAGAGCTCTGTCGCTCAATTATAGAAACAACTATATTCACAAAAGTACCTGAGTTGTCTTCATCTTTACGTATTTTTAATTTGACGAGTTCCTCACACTGCTGGAGGATCTGCTCCGCATCATCTTTGGAACAGTTTTCAAGTCTGATGTTGTCAATAGCCAGCAGCTTATCTCCAGGCTCCAGTGTTCCTGTTCTGATGGTGAGAGAGTGAAAGAATAAGAGACTGACAAATTGGAAAATTAATACACAACCCATAACCCCCCCCCAAAACAAACAAAAAAACCCGTGTTAGCACAGTCTTGAGCCGGACAGTTTTAGTGGCCCTTGCTATGTAAGTCTCTGAAACTCTATATAATTTATATTGTTAGAAAATAGTTGGACTCACTCTTATTACTTACTTATTAAACACACTTATTCAACTGTTCATTAATGCAAATATCTAAGCCAATCCACAAGGCAACAACACAGTGCATTAAGTATATAAATATAGTCAAAATGATCTCTTTAGTATTAAATGACCATCATTTAAACACAGCCTGAGAACATCTATTTCTTTATGACTGCAGTGTACCCGTCTTCTGATGTCACAAAGGTGTTTGATATTTTCATGTTAATATGGACCAAAAACTGTTTCTAGTGTCCAGCACGTTGCTGAATATAGGACACAAAGAATTAAGGCAAGAGGATCTATGTTAAAGTTCACATCACTGTTACTCTGTATTACTGTGAACAAGAGAAACACACACAACTAGTAAAGTCTGGTGTCCTATAGTTCTTAGTGTGCAAAAGATTAAAAACAAAACAAAACTGCCCATTACATTGGTACATTGTAACAAGTGTCATAAAACACAAGTAAAAAGTGAACTATAAAATGAATATAAATTTAAAAAAAAACAAACCCAGAACCAAATGAAATAGAAAAGAAAAAAATTAAATTTAAGGTGGCAGAAAACCCCCCAAAACAAAACATGCAATCCTCACAATGGAATATAACACTAGTCCCTATAAAATACCTGTGAGCCATGCTCCCCTTCTTGATGTCAGAAATGATAAGAGGCTCTCCTGGCTTCTTACTGGCTGTGAAGGTAGATGAAACCATAATAAGATTTTGCAGCAGCAGCAGCAACAACATCAAAATATAACACGTCAGTCAACAAATAATAATAATAATAATAATAATAATCAGTTCAATATCAATATAAACAGTAACATTAAGGTTGTGTATTCATCCATCCATCCTCTAATATCACCTCTCTAATCTTATCAGGACAAAGTGCCTGCATGCAGATTTGTGTCAACATTTTGGATTCCCTGCTCTCTGAGGGTGAGCCCAGAAGCTCCATGTCTTTGTTAGCTGTGGATATTTTCTGTTCAGAAGATGGCACCATTGCACCGTTCTCTTGTCTCAAATGCAGACAAGGAACAAGCATTTACATGGTGACAACTATAGCACATAACTACAATGTCACTGAAGAACAAGGGAGTAATTAAATAACAAAATCCTGTGTTTCAGGGCTGAAAATGACCAGAGGTAAGAGAATTGGTTTGATTTGGACATGTGATTTACACGATAGCTCTAAAATCAGTGTCTCTTTATCCAGGAAAGTTGAAATAAGGACAAAAATGTTTTTACGCACTTAGATTCCCTATAGTTACACCATAGTATACACTCAGTTATCCCGTAGGACTGGTTTGCAGAAATAACTTAAGAGAGCTACACAGTTTCTGCAGTGCTTATGTCTTCAGTTATTTTCCTTACAGCATATATATACAGCACTTTTAAATGCAAATGTGTGGCAGGGATATGAAATGTTGCTTGGTATCAGCAAACATCAGAGACAGGCATAGTAAGCATGTGCAGATACACACAAGGTGCATACAAGATTTTTAGCACTGATGCGTAATGTAAGAAGGGATAGAGAGAATAAGAGAGACTAAGAGAAAGTGAGTACATTCATAGCTGCATCTCCCCCCAAAATAAAAAAATAGGCATGGCTTGCTTGTTTTCACACAACCTCTAGCAAAATTGCTGAGGCCCAGCCGTCTTCAATTATCTTCTCTTTAAATATTTAAAAATGTGTCAGGTTCAGTAGTTCTCCTGTCACTGAGCTAATGCTACTTAAAAAAATACAGCATGGAACACTACAATATACCCACATTCCAGGCTAGGTATAATTAAACACTGAATGTAGGTCATTCCCAGTGAAGAGTGAAGATTGTGCTATAAAGCTTTACAGATAGAGATAACATGTGTGCTTTCATTTTTGATTCATTTGACAAATTTTTAATGCACCGTTGTACTGTATACACTACATGACCACTGATCATTGCACCCATGTTCTCTTTTTGAACATCAAATTTGGGAAGGTTCTATGGATTCTGCAACATAAATTTACTCCTATTTATTTAACACATGGTGAGGTTGACCCCTGATGTTAGCGGGTAGTGCTCAGCTCATAGCCAGTACTTTTGTTCATCTCATAGTATATTTAATGATGCTGAGAAATGTGTTTCACAAAAACTAGAAAAATTAACCCTGACCTTGTGCACTCGAATGCAAATGCAAACGAATACCAACCTACGAACTGCTGCCACAAAGTTTAGCTTCAATTTCTTTTCTTCATTGCAGCGGCACCAGGCTAATCAGTAATTCAGATGTCCTTTTACAGTTCTCTGTAGGGGATTCCCAGATGCTCCAGGTCAGATGAGATATATAATTTCTCCAGTGAGTTCTGGGTCTACACTTGGATCTCCTCCCAGCAGAATCTCTAAAGGAAGATGCCCAGGAGGCATCCTGACTAAATCCCTGAACTACCTCAGAGGACGTCTTTTGATGAAAAGAATCACTAGTTCTACTGCAAGCCCCCTTAAAATTTTGGAACCTGTCCCCTAATATTAGGCTGCGAACATAGACAAACAACAGGTGAGCAGTCATTCCTGTTATTCTGCTTTGAAGTCCATCCGGTAAGTGCATGCATAGTTATTGCATAGCATTGTGGTGTCTGAACCCAGCAGATCTATGGAGAAAACTGATTTTGATCACTTAGGATATCCTTCTTTTGGTCACCACATAAAGCTTATGATCATAGACGATGTTGGAACATAGATGGAATGGTAAATCCAAAGTATTCCTTTTCCTCTCAACTGTCTCTTCTCCATAATGTGCCAATGAGGTGAAGTTCAAAGCTTAGTCAAAAACGTCACTGTAAAGATTTAGTTGATTTTGTGCAGATTTCCCTCAGTTGAAACTAAGTGAATTAGATCTGACTGAAAAAAATGCTGGACACACAGTGTAATGCCAGTGACACCAGAAAGACAAACAATATCTATAGCATTTAATAAACATTGTTGGAATTTATAGCTTAGCTTCTCTGCAGGCTTTGTTACCATAAAAAATGCATGTGGGTGGTCGAATGCATTTTAAACATTCTGCCAGCTGCTGTTCAAAACAAAAAGTAGATCACATGAAAAATGTTTCAAGCGTGTGTGGTCCTACCACTGATGGTGAGCCCCAGTTCCACTCCTCTTTTCTTCGGCAGTTTGACATGGAAAGTACCACTGCTAGGCACCACTGATTCTGCAACAGAAACACCGACACACAGTTAAGCATAACCAGAGAAACACATGGCAAACAGGGACTGTAAATCCTCATTGTTTGCCTGCAGGAGTAAATACTAATTCTACCAGTAAAACACCTTTAAAACTGTAAGCACAGCAACCACTGAAGACTTTCTGACTCCTTACTTGGATCTGTTTCTTACTTTAGAGTTTGTTTCACTCACCAAGAAAAGGTAATTTAATTTCCTGAACAGCTTGTGCAGGAAAGCAGACAACATAACTGATCTACTCAAAGTAGTCGAAAAGGAAAACAAACAAACAAGCCAGCAAACAAAAACCAATATAAATATAACACTTGGTGAATACGTACCACCCAAATTTAGGGCTATTATCAGCAGATCTAATGAATCAATTCCTTTTAATTTATAGAGTTAGTTATGAGCATCCTTTACTTCCAAATCATCTGCTGGCCATATAACTCAATGAGTGCAAAAGCTACGATTTATAACTGCAGAGACCTCAATTAAAGACTTAAATTGTTTGAACATTCCCATTGAGTACCTAAACTGCACAGTACTTCATTTTTTCATAAGGAAAGTAAGTAGATGCCTGGATTTATAATTCCATTATACTACACATCTATTTTTTTACAAAGTCTCTTTTGAATCATTATTTTGATTTTTTTCATTATAAAAAAACCCAACAAAAAACAAACAAAAATGACTTTTTGAATAATTACATAAAAGTTAAAAAGAAAGCAGGTCATTCAGCTTTCACTTACTAGATTGATGAAATTATAGTACTAAACAGATTCCCTTCAAAACAAGCACTACATTGTATTTATTTAATATAATTTGACTCTTAAAAAATAATCTTGGATTGATTTAATCCTAATCCGAGTTTAACATTTTACAAAACGGAATCTGTTGACTTTTCTTCTACAGAGAAATCAGAAATAAAGACCCTGAATGAACTCTGAGTACTTTCCACAGAAGTTGAAAGCATGTCAATGGTGCCATGCTCTGCAGTGAAGAGCTGTATTTATTCTGTGTAATTCTGCCTGTGCTAACACAAAAGCTTGCAGCACAGGAATCTCACCAGTATATCCAGTCTGTGAAAATGAGATTATATTTGCTTATTAAACAAAGGTATATTTTAAATGGGAGCTATTAAAGAACACAAAAGTGCCTTTCTATTCTGTGAAAAGGTTTTCAGGCTTCACAAATTAGCAAGGAATATGTATGGTACATGTATGACATGGTATATGGTATAAAACACAAATATCTGGGACTGTGGTAAACTTTTTGCTAAGTTTACAAACCTGCTACATCAAACTCTATTTCCAGTGTGACCTTATTGGTCAATGCGGCATCTCGGAGAAGCTGATTGGCTTCCTCGAGTGTTCCATCTTCTGTGGGGATTCCATTGATCGACAGAAGACGGTCTCCTACCTGCAGCAGGCCACACCTACAAAAAAATCAAGATGCTTTAGTGACCTGAAAAGCAACGCTTCCTTGCTTGACAGGTTGAAGAGAAAAAGTGGGAAAAAAACAAACAAAACAAAAACTCTACAGCCCTCATTTTATTTTACCAGTGCAGCAAAGTGTGTAATAGTTTCTCCCTTATCTACAACTTCCAGTAAGGTTTTTGTTTTAAAATGATTTTTTTTCTCAGTTTTCTGCGATGCTCTCAGGATTTCAAAAAACTCTTAAAAAACTGCAGAAAGACGAAAATGCAACAAATAAACAACACATTTTCACTTTGATTTGGCATTCACATGCACATGCATTGTGCTGAGAAAGTTTTGGTAGTATTAACTAATAACCAGTGTGAATTTGAATGAGGTTTTCTTACTTTTAAAACAAAACTCATGAATTCTGGTCTCACACTGAGTGGATAACAACAAATGGTAACAACAAACCTGTCTCACTTACAAGAGTACTAAATGTATTTAATGATTTTTCATTGGATAAAGCATAGAATTAGGGTTTGGGTTAATATAATGATTAATATTAAGATAAGATAAGATAGACTTTATTAATCTCACGAATGAGAAACTCGGTGTTGCAACAGCTCAAGTTACAGGTAGGTACAAGGGGGGTAGAAAAAGGTGTACAATCTTCAAGAGTAGGCACAATATACAATATAAAATACCATAATTATAATAAAAGATAAAATATTAAGTGTCAGGAAGACACGAAGTACAAGGTAAAAGTGCAAGTACTATTTCAAGTGCAAGTACTACTTCAAGTGCAAGTACTACTTCTCTTCGTTGTACAGCCTGACTGCAGTGGGGATGAAGGAGCTGCGGTAGCACTCCTTCTTGCACGGAGGGAGTCTCAGTCTCTGACTAAAGGAGCTACTCAGGTCCTCTATAGTCTGATGCAGTGGGTGAGAGGCATTGTCCATGATAGATGTTAGCCTGGCTAGCACCCTCCTCTCCCCCACCTCCTCCACAGTGTCCAGTGGGCAGCCCACGACAGAGCTGGCCCTCCTAACCAGTTTGTTAAGTCTCTTCCTATCCCTCTCCGTGCTGCTCGGGGCCCAGCAGACCACAGCGTAGAGGATAGCCGAGGCTACCACAGAGTCATAGAAGGTCCTGAGCAGAGGCCTGCTCACTCCAAATGAGCTGAGTCTCCTCAGGAGGTGGAGGCGGCTCTGGCCCTTCTTGTAGACAGCGTCCAGGTGATTAGTCCAGTTCAGTTTATTGTTCAGGTGAACACCCAGGTACCTAAAACTGTCCACGACCTCAATGTCCTGTCCCTGGATGTTCACCGGTGTGTGGGGAGGTGCTCCCCTCCTGAAGTCGATCACCAGTTCCTTGGTCTTACTGGTGTTCAAGCACAGGTGGTTGTGCTCACACCAGTCCACAAAGTCTCTGATGGCTGACAGGTACTCCAGCTCACCCTCCTCAGACATACAGCCAACGATAGCCGAGTCATCGGAGAACTTCTGGA
>VVHJ01002837.1:0-11788 GCA_015107715.1 Tylochromis polylepis | reverse complement strand
CACACACATTCGAGCATGGACACATAGAAAATGGTCAACTGGATACCCAACACTAGGGCTGTCTCCTCAGCTAATGAGAGGAGAAGAGGGAACAGGATGTAAGGAGACAGCAGGGTAATTGTGTGAGTGGAGTGAAAAAATACTTTGGGAAAAAAAGTAAAAGGATTGTAATGGCTACTGGATCGGAACCTTCCTCCTCACTGCCGCCGAAAACCAAAAAGAAAAAAAAAAAATTAAAAAATATATATATATATAGCACAGAGCAATGGCACAGCAGACCACAGGACTATTTCATGCTGCACATTTGTCTTAACCTCCCTGAAGAATAACGTTCATTATTCTGCTGAGAGCTGCTGCTGATGATGAGACTGTTCAAAAATCAAGGACACACACAGAGCAGCACAAAACAAACAAACATGCCCTTGAACATGCACTGAGATATACATCCACCCACATATCCAAGAGCAAAGTGATCCATAACAGTGACATTGCCGTGTAAGGCATGACCTCCACGGTCCCAGCAATCCCTTTAAGCTGCTCTCTTGGTGGAAAACCAAAATTTCCTGCAGTGTTTCAGTAGGGGTCATTTCCCATTTTTTCCCTTTTTTTTGTGCTCCTGTCCAACAAACTTTCTGTTCCCTGTATTATTCTGTATGCTGAAAAGGCCACATTTACGCAAAAGTTTGCCAAATTTTGCAGCACCTCATTTGTTATCCATAAGTAATAGCCGGCTATAGCATTGATGTCGTCTTGCTTGTCTAACATTAGTATTTCATAATCATTTAGGTAAACATCAGGTATATAATTCAAAAAATTACTGAAAGAATGTGGCTATTTTCTCAGCAAACATTTTAGTCTGAATTTATTTTATTTCATGATATATGGTTACATAAGTAATGTGACCATTACTATGTTAAATATTTTGCTTGCTTTTAATTAAACAGTATGGTGTTTTTAGACAGCTGCATCATATAAAGTCAAACCAATACTTAGCAAATGTGTCAACAGAGAATAAAAGCGGTTAAAATTACATCAGCTCAAGACAGCAACAGTTACTTACCACACATCTATAACAAACTCATTAACTTATACTGAGCAAAGCAATGATAATGCAACAATATGCTCAGACACCGGGCAGCATTTTAAAGTGAACTGTCTTACCTTCATCCAAGTGTTTGTTCTTTTGCCTCTGTTGGTGCCAAAGCATTTGCCATTAATTATAATGGGCACAGACTCATGTCATTCTTTAGGCAACATATTACAACCCAAAAAAAGTTGACTGGCCAGCCTGTTCTCCTTAAGCTAGCTGATTAAGTGCTGAGTTTTTAATTAAGGACAGCTGGCACCAGCAATGCTAAATAACAGCAGCTAGCTCCACTGGCTCCAGCTTTCATCCCTCTAGCTTGTTCTGCTTAGTTTACTTCCACTTTTAATTCACTTCTTCTATACAGTAAATGAGTAAATTAACTTTGTATTTTTCCACCAACCCTGGTTGGGTCCATCTCTCGTTCCACTTCATAAAGCTAAGCTTCTTAAGACAGACATTAAAAGCTTTTCCTACAACAGGATAATCGATCTTTAACTTGAGTGAGATCAACAGTGGCACCCAGTGGCACAGTAGCGAACAATGAAATTTATTATGGCTATTTTATCAGCCATTTGGGCAATCTTTCTTCTTAACTGTTGTTGAGCTATGTCTTGATGCATGCTCAATCCTCCAGGTAAGTAAGTTGATTCTGTTCATCAGAATCAACTTTTTGGGGATGTTGTTGAGCTAAGTTTGATCATGTGCAACATACACTGAGAATTTAACTCCTTGTGTTTGGTAAAAGCGCTGGCTTTAAAGAAAATATTTTGTATGCTGATATCACATACATCAACAAAAGAACTGGGCCACATACACATTACACATAAACAAGCTGCTCATCAATGGAAATCCACACCATGCAGCTCCTAGTGCACATTTTTTGTGCTGATGTTAATGCCACAGGATGATTGGAGCTCTGAAGTTACAAGATTTGAAATGAATGTATCAGAGGGACAGCTCAGATCGAGTAGTCTGGAGACAAAGTTAAAGAAGTTGCGATGGTTTGGACATGTGCAGAGGAGGGATAGTGGATGAAGGTATATTGGAGAAAGGATGCTGAAGATAGAGCTGCCTGGCAGGAGGGAAAGAGAAAGACCACAGAGAAGATTCATGGATGTAGTGAAGGAGAACATGCAGAGGTTTGCTGTGACAGAAGAGGATGGGATAGGGTGAGACTGAGACAGATGATTGGCTGTAGCAACTCCTTAGGAGAGCAGCTGGAAGAAGAAGAAGAATTTAACAATCATATATAGGCATTAACTGATTTTAATTAGTTTGGTTTTGAGCTCATACGGGTACATCAGACAGAAACAAACTCTGAATGTAAGGAATCAATATTATAACGTCATGCAGACTTGTGTGAAAGAAATGTCCAACTTTTTATTCATGCCAAAACAAAAAATATCCTCTAAAAACACAATCTTATTACTTTTGAGAACCCAAAATTCTGATATTTTTTCCTAATTTGTGTATTTTTTTTAACCACAACCTACTTATTGGTGTAAAATAAGCACTGAAATATATAATGATCTAAACACTTATCTGTATGTCTGCCAGCCTCACTTATGTACAGAAGATGAACCGCACAATACTACACATTCATTACATCTTAAACTTGAAAAATGTTTTATATTGGAAGCATCCTGCCTGAATTATAGAGAACCTCCACACTTCTTTGTCATCTCACAGCACCTCTGTGCTACTTTCACTCATCCTAACTATGACAGGCCGCCCCTTGTCTTGTCAGAGTGATTTATTCTTGGATGACTAGAGTCATACTTTAGGACAGTTCAGTGACCTCAGATTTATGTCATTTTAGTTAGTGCAACATCAGCCTCAGGGTAAATTCCACCAGAGTACTAGCTATTCAAGGACTGAAATGTAATAATAACGGTCAAGTGACACCACTGTTTTGATGTCAGAGGAACAAAGAGCCAAGCCCTGAGGTAAACAGTAACAGTCCCAATAGCTGTCCCAGACAGATGGCTGAAGTCAGAGGAGTTTACAGTGACTGAAGGTGTTGCAGGCTGACACGCTGTGACAGACCACTGAG
This sequence comes from Tylochromis polylepis, assembly GCA_015107715.1. NCBI lineage: Eukaryota > Metazoa > Chordata > Actinopteri > Cichliformes > Cichlidae > Tylochromis > Tylochromis polylepis. The sequence goes on along the minus strand of VVHJ01002837.1, from coordinate 8,648 downwards.
TCTGCCTGTTGGTATGGTAGCATAAGCATGTCATGTTAGCTGAAACACATGAACACTGGGAGTTTAGCTGCCAGTTCAAACTAAGGTGCAAAAGAAACACAAGTATACCAGTGTCAGGCATAATGGCTGAAATGAGACCAAAGGAAATCTGGGCTGACTGCTGGGTGGCTGACAAATGTTTCTTGTAATACTTAAACACTTTGCTCTATGTCTGTTTTTTTTTTTTTTTAATTTAGCCTGCTCTTGGCCTTTTGAATTATCCTTAATTACAGAATAATTTAGCATTGATCAGATCATTAGCTGTGATGGCAGGAAGCAAATAAATGCCAGAAAATCACTGCCTTTTCAGATAAAGCAGCTCCTACAGTGAGAAAAGCATTAGTTGAAAACAATTATTATTCAACAATACAGACCCCACCACTTGTCATATATTCTTTTAACAATAAGATGAAACTAAGAAAACTAAATGTAGTTATAGCTATATTAGTTTTACTCTTGATATCTTTATGTCACAACTTAGAGACAGCCTCTGGAGTTTCATACAGTAACAAATTGAAATCCCACACTCTCATATGATTATCCTTGAGGCCAAACAAAAGTATATTTCCTAACACAGCTGCAAAGGCTCTTCCCCCCTTTTTTCACACATGGCTGACTTAGTAACTAATTGTGATTGCAATCTAGGTGTTTAAAGCTGACTGATGTAAAATTAAATGTGAAAAGCAGGTGTGATCCTTTTCTGTCTGGCTTGTCTGTCATTTCCATTTTAATCCATCTGCAGTGTTACGCCACTCTCTGGTCTACTACAATCGCCTTTTATAAAGGTAAAAGCAATTACACTGTTAGAAGATGTGACCTTGGAAAAAAAAAATTTAACTTTTTTTTTTTATCTTGAGATAACAAGATAATTAATTTAGGATCTTGAGATTAGAGGGGTTGAAAAGCATGTGAAACAATGAACTGCTGAGGTCCCAGATATGTGGCAGAACAAAACGTGACTGCTATTGTAATGTGTTTAATGGTTAACTTTACATGGCAGTGAAACACGTGGGGGAGGGGCTTTGTCATCACTTTCTTATCTCACCTGATGTTTTCACCTGATGTATGCAGCATTCTTCAGAAAATGAATTAATGGGTTCCTTGTAATGAGACACCCTAATTATTACAGCTAAAATAAACAAATAAAGTCTTCCCATATACAATGAGATACATTTTTTATGCAGACACAATACAATAAAACAAATAGCAAGCAAACAATCTGTCTTTGTTAGCACATTGTGGCTGATTGATCGTTCACTTTTAGGGTTCAGTGTCCTGTTAAACATGCTTCTGAATCAGACTAGTGCAGAGTCATGCATTCACAGGAAGTGCGGCCAGTATTTGCCCAGTCAACTCGGTCTCGGGGCAGTTCAGCAGATCAGCACATTTATTTATTTTTTTTTTTCGCGTGTTCCTCAACGAGAATTATCATTGATGATCAGTAGCTGTGTTCAGAAGTTGAGATACACTCCAGCAATTTCCAGTTCATGGCAGGTTTAAGCCTTTGGTGGTTCCTGGGTTGTTTTTGGACATCCTAACCAATTTCCTCTATCTGAGGGTTACAGGTGGGTCTTCTTCCAGACCCTGGCAAAGTGGTGACACATCCAAATAATTAGCCCCTTTACCATTAGCACCTACTTGGATCGACTCACCATGGTTCGCCACAGTTTTCAGGGTTTTCCATTAGGTCACAGTACCTGGTACCAGGTACTAAAATAGTACCTGCTCAGCCGGGGTTCCAAGCGATCCAAGCAGGAACTAAAATGTGACATCACAGGACTTCATGCCACTGTTTGGCTGGTCAGTAGCGTCACTGAATGAATCATTAGAGTGTCTCATTCATGAAACTCAAAACAGCTATTTGTGAAACCTGGGAATGGGGTAACGTCCTGGTCCCTGAATCTGACGAAAAGCCACTGACCGAGCAGCAGGTATATTCTTGCCTCGACGTCCACTTTTTGTTGTAGCGTTCGTGTCACATATTAGTTATGTCGCAGGAAACTCAGATGCATTGCTATAACAACGACCACGCACATTAGGAGGTACTCAATTGTAATGAAAACCAGTTGAGTCAAGTTGTGGCGAGTCGATCGGAGTAGGTACTAATGGAAAAGGGGCTTAATACTTTAGTGCAATTGTTTGAACTGATGATCTGAGAATCTGGAGTTCTTTAGAAATGGCTTCAAAGTACCTTCCCAAGTTGTACAAATCTACAATTCTCCTTCTTAGATCTGTCAAAGAAATTTAACTATCTGTGACCATAAACATGAAGAAATAGATTCATTTTTCATGACTGTGTGACGCTAGGTAGGCCCAAGACATTCTTACCCCCAAGTTGTCACATACTACAGCTTGATTACAATCTTTTCGAATCACAGATGAGTTCCCCTAACAAGGTAGCATCCTGTCAGATAAGGTAGAGCAGTAGGATGCAGGCATGGTGGCCTGGACCACAGAACTTTGAAAAGGTAAGAGTTTTGCATCTCTTTTGGACTCTTTGACTTGTCATTTTCAGTGGTTAGATTTAGGCACCATGGTACATGGTCAGGTTTGGGAAAAGATCATATTTTTGATTAAAATACACCCTAACACCTGCATCATCTCATGGATGATGAAAGATGGTTCTGCAACAGGAAACAGAGAACAGTTGTAGACATCACAGACAGATATCAAGGGACTTCTATTAGAAACTATCAGACTCTTCTGCATGCTGGATAATTATGCATTAGTGAGTTCAAATGCGATGGCTGCCTAACCAAGTGTCAGTGCGTGATGACTTGGGAGTTGGACCGCAGTATTTGGCAGGCTGCAGTGTGCCAAGATTGAATTCAGCTCTGCAAGAGTGCCAGTTGTAATCAGTAATAAACAGACCTCCTGTTGTTCTCAGAAAAGGAAAGGGGTGTAAGATTGTTTTGTGTAGGTTCAAAAAGAACCACAAATTGATCTGGGACCCAAGATCCCAGGAGCCCAAGGTTATGTACTAACAAGACTGTTTTGTGTCTCTCTGTCTAATATGCTGGCGGAAGTCCCTGAGGCTATTTTTAGACTTACTCCCATGACAGTAACAGTCAAGACCTTGATATGTCTGGGCAAAGACCTATTGAAAGAACTACCCTGTACAGTCTTTTAACTTGGACAACAAGGACTGACTTCTTCCTTTTAAAGGACAGAGGCCCTCAGTGGCATGCTTTTATCGCTTTAGTGCAGCACAATTGGCTTAACCTAAAACAAAAACACACAAACGTACAAAACACAGCATCATTGTTCTTTCTGACAGTTGGGATTTGGTGGGGAAAGCTTTGGACAAAACTCAATGGGGAAAACCAGGCTTCGAAACAACACAAATGATTTCTTCTTTTAAAGTTCTTTATGTGCCTTAGCACAAATCATAGAGGATGAAGTTGGTAATAAATACCAAGTGAGATGATGGCCAAAATCTCATAGAGGCCTGTTGTGAGAAAGGCCAGTTTAGAGCTTTTGGTTATTGAACTAAACTGCCCAGTTACCATATTTCCAAATGAAAGCATTGTGTATTCAGGTGGCTGGTAAATTCAAGGTAAAAATAACATAATATAACTTGCAACACTTGACACATCGCTGTTATCAGAGAGCTAAATAAAAGGACATGATTATCATCAGTGGGAAGAAAATACAGCTTTAGCAATTTTAGCAAATTAACTTGGGGGAATTAAATATGTGTCTGTTTTGGCATTTGGGACATGCAAATGTGCACATGTTTTAACCTTGATCCAAGAAGAAATTAGACATGTATATACTACGAATTGAAATGATCTTAACCGTATTGAATTCAGTATGCAGCAATTACATATGAAGCATTTAACTGGACTTTTGTCATGAAACATATCTTCTAAATAAAAATGGACTTTTGGATTAAATACTTAAAAAGTCCTGGAGAGTGAAAGTACCAGCCTCTTGTTTATCATTCGTGGAAAATGTAAGGGTCTGAAGAACAGAAATACTTCAATTCAATTTAATTTTATTTATAAAGCTCCAAATCACAACAACAGTCCCCTCAATGTGCTTTGTATTGTATGGTAAAGACCCTACAATAATAGAGACTGCTGTACAGGAAGTGAGAAGAATTCTTCATGTTTAACATTTACTTTACAAATCCCTACTTAACATCTCTGTTAGAAAATCTGAGTGTTTGCTTTTTCTTTGTTTTTCTTTTCCTCTCGAGTCTGCATGTTTTTTTCATCAGGCCTCAAATTACACAGTAAACAGTCAATATGTCATTAGACGGTACAGCTGGCCATCATGTCAGTTCAGCCTAAGGTCAAAGTGGATATTAACAGTCTTATTTCTCATTCTGTTTTGATTGCTCAGCCACTCATAAATCCAATAGATGCAATGAACACCAGGCTGTGTAACACATGACCCCTGAAAATGATGGGGCAGATCGACATCTGTGTTCACAAACCTGAAGTGCAAATTTGACCGATGATCGAGATGATGGAGCCATTATCTTGCAGCAGGGCATCTGTGTATGCTCATGTGTGTGCAGCATCTACTGCATGTGTGGGCTATACAGCTTTGTAGATCACATGGCTCACGATGAGATCAAAGGGTTAATGAACTGTTAAGCCTCAATTTTCTTGCAAGCGTTACGATCACAATCAGCACCTTTGCCAGTGCTGGAGCCTTTCTGGCAAGGTCATCGCTAACAGAACTTGGGATATGTTATTCTGGGTTTTTGTGAACCCGTGATGATCTGTGCGTGTGTCATTCTGTGAGTCTGATTTTACTAGTAGTCCTGCCATACCACAAGCAATGACTTTTTTTTTTTCCACCATCTGTTTACATGGTGAAACAGTGTGTAAACGTTACACATTTCATCTGTTGGAAGACAATCAAATCAAATCAAATGGTTCATTTCTTGTATGGTTGCTTGTGTGTCATTAAAACTAAAATTATGTAGCCAGGCAATCATAAGGCAAATAGATATGTATGGAAACAGACTGGCCCTGATTGAAATTACTATTTTTTTTTCATTATTATTATTATCTTTAAATGGCGTCATTATCTCAAGATCGGGAGTTGATTGTTTTGTTATCTCTAGATAAAAAAAAAAAAGGTTGTTTTCTCATCGGTTAAATTATGCCATTATCTCAAGAAAACAAAAGCCAGATGTCTTGAGATAATGGGATCATTTATCATGAGAAACTGACTTTTGTTTTTTTAAGATCACGCCATAATTACAGAGAACTTGGTAGCCCTGAAGACAGCTTGGTCCCCTTATCTTTTTACTGATAGAGTTATCAAGCAGGATCACTAAAGTGACTGTGAAGTTGTGGTGGGACTAGTGTTCTTTTTAAATGATGAGGATTGAACTGAATGTTATCGCCAATAGAAAAACACAATGCAAATCCTTCAATTTAGACCTTGACTGAGCTACGGTCTGTCCATCCATCCATCCATCCATCCATCCATCAGTACTTTATTCCTTATTATTATATTAATTAATTAAATCAGTTGCTTCAGTTGTCATCTGTGAATGCAAACAAGTGAGACTATACTTCACCTTTAGACAACATGACTATATGCAAAAATGGACAGATACACAATTTTTAACCCACTCAATTCAGTTTATATTTATCATTGCTCCCATTAATAGGAATATAAGTAACACTGATAAGGAAAGAGATCAAATTAGCGGCCTCCTTCTGCTGATATGGACATATAGGTAAGGTAAGAGATTTTGTTTATTTCAGTAACTGTGGCAGTTTACACAGTTCACTGAGATATGGAGGAAGAAAGAAAGCTTAACTCATGCTCCGTGTGAAAATAAGTACCCCTCTGTTTTCTCTCTATTTCTGCTTTAGTGGGAAAGAAAGATGTTGGTACCTTTATTTAAGGTGAGTAAGTTGAAAATCATTCTCATGCATGAATCACACACCAATAATAGGCTAATTATATGCATGACCGTGAGGAATTAAAGCATACAGAAGTGCAAATTGCCAGAAATGGCAAAAAAGATCATTTTGTCAGTCATTCGAAAGACCATAAAAGACCCCATAAGAAGGAGAGCTCATGTCTTATTAAGATGAGCAGAGCTTCCCTTTGGCTCCCCTGCAGTTCACACCCTGCTGTCTTGGCACTTCAGATCTCTTATAAATGAAGTGGAAACAACCTTTTGTCTCCTTGTGATAACTAAATAATGAAGCCATTACCACAAGAAGCATGCCATGTTATCTCAGCATAACTAGATAGCTTAAACAATTTAAACAAAATTAAACAATTAAATGTATTTTATTCAGATACTTTCAGCATCAGTTCTGTCATACAGTGAACAGACACATTTCAAAAAGCGGTATATTTTTTATCTATTTAAACTGACTGTAGCATCTAATTATAGTTGAAAATAATAAGATATTAATATAACCAATACATAACCCTTTTTGTGCAAAGTGGTAACTGTATAGCAGATGTTGTTTAAAGGACCATACACCAATACCGTTTGTTTACAATTTTTTTCCGATTTTATTTATTTTGATTAAGGCATGCTCATGGGAAAGCAAGGTAGTAGTGCTACTTTGTGCCCTTGGTGTTGCAACAGTTTTTAAAGTAGATGGAGTTGAACTGTCAAACTGATGTGCCAGTCAGGAACATAAAAGAAAAAGCATCTGATTTATTTGGAGAGGTGCTGAAGGGTCATGGACAATGCATTCTATCTATTACAGCTAAACACTACAAAAGTGTATTACCATTATATGGATGTTGTGCTGTTTTTCCAAACTAAGAGTCTTTACTGGTTTCTAGGATTTTAGATACAGAAGCTATGCCCCTGTCCAAATGCAGCATAGCCAGGTAAACAATGTGTTTTTGGGTTATCCTGGATCAATCATGACAGAAAACAGTGGTCGTAAGACACACTGTGAGAAAGGTAGAATGTTGGTCAAGATAATCTTGCAACCAAAGATGGCCGAGGAAAAATTTCTGGAAATTCAGAAATTAAGAATGACCATCTTACATTGTGACTGCTGTTATAACTTTTGTATACTAACCAGTCAATAGAGTGCACAATATAATGAAGCATTGATCAAAGCAACACTGACAATATTGTGAAAAAGACCCCCCACCCCCCCATGAAATAATGGAATTAAAGCCAAAATAACAGTGATTCTGAAAAAGAAGAACCTCTAGCAGAATTGTGTCAGCAGAGGTTTGTATAATTTAACCTCCAGCTGTTATCAACACTTTGCTAGGACTGAGTGTTGAAAGAAATGCAGCTAAAGTTGCAGCATTGCATTCATGCCTATATTTCAGTTTTCATCCCAGAGTCTATATTAATTTATGTCAGTGCAGTAACTGAACTCTCCTAGATCCATTTCTCACTGTATAGCTGACAATTAACTAACGTTGCTGAAATTTCACTCCACACTCAGATGCTGAGTTCAGATGCTGGGTTCAGAATTGCTGGAATGGATACGATATCTACAGCCCCGAGGTCTTCCTCTGATGCGTTGACTGTTAAAACAAACTTCCTTCTAACTTTGTGAAAAAAGCTCTTTGGACCTTCTCTCTGTAAACTTGCGTGATCTGTAGTCAGTGTCTGTTTTTCACCGTCTCCTGCTGGTGGTCCAGACAGAAAGTTTGAGCTTCGAAAAGTCAGACTGCACTTCTATGATCTCTTTACTGTGGCAAGCCCTCACCCAGAAGCTTTAAGTCCTGTTTTAAAGGTGGCCTTTGCTTTGAAAAGCTTTTTTTAAAAGTAGACGTTCAGGTATTCGTCTCCTCCTCCACCAGCTCATCAGACAATCTTCTCAGAAGCTGTGGCTACATGACAGAAGAACACGGCTGTCAGAGGTTTCACAGCAGTCAGGATAGTAGAGGTTCTCCCCTGTCAAGAAGGCCGTTTTCTTTCCTTTGTTTAAGCTGGAAATTCAGCCGATGAAAGACTGAGTGATGGCTCCATCCCCTCCTCCAGTCTTTTCACAGAAATGTAATTTTACTTTGAGTGTTTTTAAACTCAAATTGTTCTTCAGAGTTAGCTGCATTAAGAGTCTGTCCCAAATTATCATACCTTTTATTCTGAGGACACTGATGAACCTACAGTGGGATGCAAAAGTTTGGGCAACCTTGTTAATAGTCATTATTTTCCTGTATAAATCGTTGGTTGTTACAATAAAAAATGTCAGTTAAATATATCATACAGGAGACACACACAGTGATATTTGAGAAGTGAAATGAAGTTTATTGGATTTACAGAAAGTGTGCAATAATTGTTTAAACAAAATCAGGCAGGTGCATAAATTTGGGCACCCCAAAAAAAGAAATGAAATCAATATTTAGTAGATCCGCCTTTTGCAGAAATTACAGCCTCTAAACGCTTCCTGTAGGTTCCAATGAGAGTCTGGATTGTGGCTGAAGGTATTTTGGACCATTCCTCTTTACAAAACATCTAGTTCATTCAGGTTTGATGGCTTCTGAGCATGGACAGCTCTCTTTAACTCACACCACAGATTTTCAATTATATTCAGGTCTGGGGACTGAGATGGCCGTTCCAGAACGTTGTACTTGTTCCTCTGCATGAATGCCTTAGTGGATTTTGAGCAGTGTTTTGGGTCGTTGTCTTGTTGAAAGATCCA
>VVHJ01002835.1:0-12260 GCA_015107715.1 Tylochromis polylepis | reverse complement strand
CCTCATGGGAATTGTGATGTTCTTTGAGTTGCGCCCTCTTTGTAGATACAGTCCTCCTTTAGATTTTCTATTGGGTGACGAGAATATAAATACAAGCTTCAGGATGCAGCATTGTGACACATGTGTGCTGTGGAGGATAAGTGTGTGTAAGGATGTGTTTATGCACGCATGTGTGGGAAAGAACAAATATTAGGAGGAATGAAAAAAACAGGGACATACTGCAGTTATAAAAAGTGAAGATGTGCACTGAATATAATGGGTGTATTGTGACATACAATATTTTAACCGTGTGAATCATGCTCCCCAATTCTTGCGTTCATGCTTGTGAACAGCGTGTCTATAAATTCCTTGTTCTGTGTCTTGGGCATATGCCCTTAAGAGTCTGTGATAAAAGTTGCCATGCACAATGCTCAATGGCATGCCTCGCCACTAATCCTACAGACTCTAGGACCTTGAGTTCCAAACGAAATGTAGCAGTTGCTGTCATCTGAAAAGAGGAATTTGGAACATAGAGCAACAGTCAAGTTTTCTTTTCTTGTCCTTCTCCCTAAGACTCTTCTAACATTGTCTCTGTTTCAGGAGTGGGCTGCTAATAGATATAGAACAGTTTTAGCCAGTTCCTAAGTAAGTTTACTTTTTAAAATTGAACTAGGCAAAAAAATTAAAGTTATTTGTTTTTTTTGAGAGGCACTAGAATGCTGTTTTATTTATATGTAACAAACATTTATTGCTTGATCATCTGTGTACATTGCCATGTACCTATTACTACCTATTGATACAATGAACAGAGGGAAATGCCTTCTTTAAGCATTTTTGGCTCCAATACATCCGTGGAGGTTCAATCCCATTGTACGTGTGGACAGTGTGTTCTTGCCAGACTGAAGATGAATGGGCTCCCCTGCTGTCTGTGGCTCCTGTGCTTCTCTAAGCTCTTAGTAGTTCTACAGGCTGGGAGTTAATTGCCACAGACTCACTGCTATTTCACATTGATCTTAGTAACACAGGCAGGATTCCTGCCACAGAAAAGAGATACAGACAGGAGAGAGATGAAGGGAAGAAAACAGCAAAAGAAAGACAACAGGCACGCCTGGCAATTACATTGTATACCTGCTGGTGTACTATCTGTATCTGTGTGTGAGTGCAGATGGGTGTGGGTGTGTGTTAGTGGCATTTCTAATATTCACTGAATACTTCAACGTATTTCTGATTTTGCTATGATCCACCGTTACTTCTTTCTCTTTCTCGCCTCTTTCCTTACAGGCACTTTTTTTTTAAATGCGAAGTGGCCATCACTTGAATAGAACTGACAGCCAAATCTTTAAAATGCCCATCTCCAAATTATAGTCATCCTCCTGCCTGGTTTCTATCTGCAGTCTCACTTTTACATAAACACAGACAGACGCTTGAGTGTCTTATTCTTTGTTGCGCACCCCCCTGTAATCACATGAGCTTACAATACCTGGGGCGGGCTAAGAGTTCAATTACAGCACTTGCATGTGCCCCACTTGTTAAAGGTGAGCAGTATGTAAAGTGGTTAACACAATTTTCGGCAGAATTGCGTGCAATTTTAGTGACAGACAGAAGAAAGGACTGTAGAGGAGAACAAAAGCCTTTTTTGTTTTTGTTTCTTCCTAGTGGCTGCTGTAAGTGTATCTCGAGGTAGGCAACCGAGGAATGTTTGATCACAACAAGGCACTCTTCGAATAAAGGACGACTTCCAGGCAGAGCAGTCAAGATACATGGGTCTTATTAAATTGTTCCTACACTCGAGCTGCTGGGGACCATCACAAAAATGATGGGACATTCTCATCATCGTGCTTAGGAAATAAAAGATCATAGAATACTTGGAATAAACAAATTTAGTGGTGCTTAAAGGTAATAATACAAATTTCAGTTGTTGCTACAAAGTGCAATCCTCGAATCTGAAAACATTTCTGTTCAGACATTTTTTAAAAATGACTCCATATAGCATTGATTGGTATTTTAATATATATTATGATAATTCATTCTTTCATTAATTTTCATAAATTTGCCCCAAATGAAACCTCCCATATTTTGCCTTTAGTCTTCAAAGTCTTCTGAGAATCTAAATCCATCAAATGTTTTTCTATTTCAAGTGAATGATATGATGACATGCTTTTAATACAAAAGAATACCCAAATAGGGGACACAGTAGGAAATATGCAAAAGCAAAACATGAGACAATCTGACAACGGACAAAGGGCTCTATACTGACACTACGTCCACTATAGGGACAAAAATATTGGGTCCCACCTGCTAATCTTTGATTTCACCTGTTTTCAGTCCCATTGCCACAGGTGCATAAAATCAAGCACATACCCATGTAGTACTTCGTTTGTGAAAGAATGAGTCATTCTAAAGCGCTCACTGACTTTGAGCATGCACGATAGTTCATTAAATTTTTCCCTTCATAATCAACAATCAACTCCAAGTGGTGTGTTTAGGAACCACAGTGGTGCATCACATCACTACTGTACATCACTTTCAAATCTTCTCTGACATTAACATCAGCACAAAAACTGTGTGCTGAGAGCTTCATGGCATGGTATTATAAGGCCGAGCAGCTCCTGTAGGTGTATTGTGTAGGACGTTCGTATTGTGTATCTCTCATTGTATAATAGTTGCACAGTCAGACCCCTACATTCTGTTTCAACGTGAGTAACCATTTTAATCCCTAAGCCAAAATTTATGTGAAACAATATCACACAGTAATAATTTCTGCTCTAAAGTCTAGCTTTGCAGATTCTGATTTGCATCTCTTGTTATAAGATATGACATAAATTGTCAGAGAAACAAGGACACGATCCATAACATTACCATCCACTTTTAGTTCGAACAGCCTGAGGCTGAAGCTGTTTTTTTTTTTAAAGAAGGAATTTAATAAAGCTTATTTTCAGCTCACAGCTTCTACAGCTGGCTTATTAAACAGCTGAGTAACTGTATTAACATTTTTGTCTTGGATTAAAACAATCTATAAGGGCTAAATGTGCTCCCTGCAGGATGGGGCAGACGGATTTTCGCCAGAAAGCAGGTATTGTGACAGTGGTGACAGCGATCAGCATCTCCGCAGGAAAAAAAGACAGGAGCAGCATGGTGCATCTGTGTGGGTGGGCTGCAACAGTTTGAAATCCAATGGGACAAGGCCAGTGTAGGAGTGTGTAAACAGTCCCCTCTAGAACAGCTTGGTCTAAACCGAGAAATTTTCGTGGCAGCCACAGTGTGAAGTATGAAGGCTGTGGTGAAAGCTGAGTCTCAGATAAGACCAGTGTGCCCACAGTTGTAGTCACTGAAAAGAGCAGTGAGGAGAACACACATCCCTGGAGAATGCCAGAATTGGATGCAAGTTTCCCTAGTTTCTCTTCACTCCATCCTGTTTTTTTTTATTTTTATTTTTTATGGAAGTTTGTGATCCAAAGGTTGAAGTGGAACATTGTGTGAAAGCTGAGGGAGTGAATTTTAAGCAGTGGGTGTGCCAGGACAAGAACTGGGACTGATGCATACAAATAATGAACAGTGCTCTAAACATTGCCTAAATAATCAACTTTTTTTTTTTTAACCTAGAAGATAAGTGAACCCAGCACAGGGTGTGTGATGTGCTTTACACTGACTTGTACTACATGTGTGTGGCAGGCCCCTAGAACAATTTGGAGAAACAATTTGAAACAATTTGAGTATTTTTGCTGCAGAGCTGTGACTGGGGCTAGTTGGTCGCCACACACTTGGTTTGTTTTGAGGACACGTGAAGTAAAATTAGCTGGAGAAGTTGTGCAGTTGAACGGCTTGGCACCGGGGAGAGGTATGAGCTTTGATTTTTTAGCTTATCAGTGGTGCATCTTTTGCATACTCACTAAGCTTCATCAGACCCATTTCCCCACTGTATTTACCCTAGGCTTTGCAGACTTTATCTTTTGCCTGTGAGCTGAGAGAAGATGAGTGATGAGTGGGTCTAAAAGCTGCTGAAGAACAGGGCAGTATACATCCTTTAATACTGCGTGACAGTAGGTTGCCCAGTGGGATTCTTAATATACTGTGTGGATTTGGACAGTTCCTGGCTGAAATTTGCTCTGTTAAAATCCCCTGAAATAATGAAGAGAGAGTTCTGGTTTCTTCTTCATACTGGCTATCTGTGCAGCCACACACTGCAGTGCTGCACTCACACTGGCTTGTGGCAGGATGTAAACACTTGCCAAAATAACGGGGGAAAACTCCTGCGGTGGATAAAATGGCTTAACGTTAATGGAAAGAGCTTAACAGTGAGGGCAACAGATTTGATTTCACATTGTTATATCAATAAACCAACTTTTTCTCATATAAAAGCTGATTCTATCTTCTCTTAATGCACACTCCTTGAAGTATAAAGCCAAGCCAAGCAGGTATCATACAGGTCCAAGTCTCAAAGAGGACATCTGCTTCTGAAGTGTTTCTGCCCCTCAGAAATGTTTCAAAATCATAGAGAAGTACAAGTTTCTGCATCTTTAAAAAAAAATGCAATACTCTATTGCAGGATACTGTTTGTGATTTTATAATTTCAGGTTTCTTTACACGACAAAGCAGCTGGATTCTCAGAGCTGGATTCACAAGGAAAGCCACAGTTGGTTTGGACCAACCAGCATCTTCTTAGATACAGTTTAAATCTGATAAAAGGCAGATTGTTTATCTAATCAACTGGTAAAGGTAAATGGACTTTTCTATTTCTTTTTCTTTTAATCCTATTAGTAAATGAGGGTAAATTTGGGATTGCCTAAGAAGATTCCAGCATGAAAACTGGAGAAGCTAGTAATCAAACCATTAACCTTCCAGAGTCACATTTTTTGAAAACAAGAAAGAAAAATAAATAAATAAAATCCTGCTAGTGTCATTTATACACAATCTAACATGCCAAAAATGTAATCTAATGAAATCATAGCTGTGGTTTTATTTTTGTTTTCTCTTGGTTTATATTTTTGATATTGGTATATATCAGCTTGCGGTAGACAGTGATGCTGTAGATGGATTTTTGGCCAAATGGCCCGCTGTGTGCCTGCTCTTATTCAAGCAACTTTTCAGATGGTTCTGTGTACCAGCTGCCACATCAGATTAGTGTCTTCTTAGAGATTTCTCTTGCTTTAGAGATTATTCTTGCAGTGACATTTAAATGTGCACTGATTAGTGAAATATAAGCTGCAAAGTGGTTGCAGTATAAAAGGAATGAACATCTATTTTAAATTGGGGTGTGCCGATTTTATATTTGGATTGGATATTGGACCGATCCTGAACTCTAAAAGCTGGGGTATGGGATATTGGTGAAAAATGATCTAACCCATTAATTCAGTTGTATAGTATGTTTTTTTCTGTACCGCAATCAGCACATTTATATTCTTGGATGTATTTATTTGCCACATTCTTTTTTTCCAAGTCAGAAACTAAATATTCAAGTTAAGCCTGTTGAATTACATTGATTACAGCGTATTATTACAGCTTACTGTTATCAGATCAACGCTAATATCAGATCAGTATTCAGTATCTGTAGATACCTTGAGCTGATACATTAAGCCAACACTGAATGGTATCCGTATTGGAACTGAAAGAAATAGGAACGGTACATCTCTGATTGTCAATTAATAAATGGATAACTGGAATTCAGTCCAGTAGTGGCATGAAAAGAGATGAAAAACTGTTGTTTTTACAGGGAGTTACGAAAAACTAGAATTCAATTTTGTCATTGATTAAGTTGTTTAAGCTCCACTGGTTAATGAAATTGAGTACTGCTCAAGAATGTTGTGTTTCTGTTTTCTTTAAATAGAGACGAGGAAACCAAAACAAATTTATGATCATTTCAACAATAAATATATGCAGATGTATGTATATTTAAGAGAATACTTGGAAAGTTGTTAATACTTTCATTTGTGTACTTTAAGTCAGTCACTTGGAGTGTTTAGATTGTAATGTAATTCTGAGCAAAATCATTTTTGGGATTTACTACAGTTACACCTTCACATCCCTAACAATGTGAGCGAAAATGAGCAACACTGTCTGACAAATTCTACTACACGGGCTTTAAGTTTAATAATATTTTCTTTGTTCAAAAGAAAAAGTGAAACAAAATTAATTGTAGGTGTACTTTAAAAAAGTATTGGCAGGAGAGGAGACATGACTGTGACAACAGATCGTTTGTCTATCCTTTTTCTGCTGAATTTGACACTGCAGACTAAGTTCTGTTATTGTAACAGGCCATCTGGAAAACTAGGTTGGTCCCTTTGGGACCACGTTAAACTGTCTCAGGACCTATATTACAGGTGGACAAGCCTACATCAGCATCGGCGACCAGGTGTCTAATAGATTTGATTGTGACAATAGAATTGCCTTGACCCAGTTTTATGCTCTTTATACTTACTCCTCTGGGAGTTTATTCAGCAATATGTTGGTTTTACCTTTATATATACAACATGTGGGAAGCATTCTTCTATCAGGCATAAATTTTATTATTGTCTTCTACTTTGACATTAACTGTACCTTTATAACTACAGGTGTTTGATGTCAGTTTAAAGACAGTTTAAAGAATACAACAGACTCAAGAGACAAATGCTAATGTAACATAACTAATATAATCTAAAACTAGACAGTCATTAGGAAACACAGTCTGCAGATCGTTTCAGATCACCAGCAGTGAATGACAGTTTGTCATAAATAGAAATAGAGCAAATCCCAAGTGGACTGTTGCACTATTTCTTTGGATTGACACAAATTAAAATGTTAGACTAATTAACACATATGCTGGTGCACAGATGACATTATACAGTGTATATCTATCTATGTGGCCATTAAATTCAGTACACTTTGCTAGTACTAGGTTGGAGCACCTTTTGCCTTCAGAACTACTTCATGGCACAGATTCACCTTCAACAAGGTGCTAGAACCATTCCTTAGAGATTTTGGTCCATACGAAATGACAGCATCACACAGTTGCTGCACATCCATGTATGAATCTCCTATTCCAGCACATCCCAAAGGGGCTCTATGCCTGCACTTGTCAGCAAAAGTACTCAGGTGGGCTGTGGTGTTTAAAAATGCTCTACTGGCACGAAGGGGCCCATTGTGTGCCAAGAAAAAAAATCCCCCAGACCACCAGCCTCAACTGCTGACACATGGCGGGATGGATGTTTTTACACCAAAGCGTGACCCCACCATCCGAATGTTGCAGCAGAAAGTGAGTCCCATTCAATCTTCTGTTTCTCTTTCATTGTTTTTTGCAGTGTTGATTCATATCGTAGTCACTTTCCTGTTCTTAGCTGACAGGAGCGGCAGTCGGTGTGGTCTTCTGCTGCTGTAGTTCATCGGCTCCAAGGTTTCGACGTGTTCTGAATACTTTGGTTGTAACGAGTGGTTATTTTCAGTTGCTGTTGCCTTCCTTTCAGACTAAAGCCGTCTGGCCATTCTCTTCAAACCTCTGGCATCAACAAGCCATTTTTACTCAGAGAGCTGCTGCTCACTGGATATTTTCTATTTTTCTGACCATTCGCTGTAAACCCCAGAGATGGTCCTGTGGGAAAATCCCAGGAAATCAGCAACTACTGAAATAATAAGGCTGAGATTTCAGGTGTATCTTATTAAGTATTTATATTTATTTATTTTTTCCAGAACGTATCACAATTATCATACTATAAGTAGTTCAGTAAACGCAATGAAACTCATGATAATGAGAAATGTAAAAACCTTCGAGGTGGTGGGTGGTAGCTGTGAGCAGTACTGGTTTTGGAGGAAGGAGTTGCAATGATTTTTTTTTTAGGCTCCAGGCAAGCATGAATCCATTTTTCATTTTTGCCATATGGGTAATCGATGATCGGGGGGTGACTAGACAACAGCACAGCCTGAATGATCAAGGGTGCTCTGAAAGGTTCAAAGTAATTTGTAGCCTCATTCAAATTCAGTCTGCTAAATCCTGAGCTTTCCATATTCCCACTATACTTCCACTGTGTGCCATCTCACTGGAACCCTACCCACATTTATTTATTTATTTTTTATGGGCTGCGCTTTGTAATGGCTTCAGGTCAGCAAAGAGACCTAGATCTCCATTAATTCACATAAATTTTGCAAAAGCTGTGAACCACACACAAGTATTCCTATGTCCAGCAAGGACACAGCGTGGAGGTGGTGAAGTGCCTAAAGCCATGTACACCCATATCATGCCGTGGGTCTGCAGTCCAGCCTATTTACACGCTATGAGTTATTAATTATTATTAACACTCATCATGTATCATGACTGATAAAAGTCTACACTTTCCTTATGAGTTTATGGTTTCAGTTGCTAATATAAAGGTGAATTTGATACTGAATGGTGTTCATTTTGTAAATTACGCTTCTGTTTAGAGCAAAAATGGACAACGACTCTGGGTACCCTCTGGGCCTTGTGATTCACGAGCCACATCTGTAGCACAAAGGGAAAAAAAAATCACTTACAGTACATCACAATTAAACTACAGTACATAGCGTGCCTAAAAGCTGAGCTGCCCACATATGCTTATGTTGTGTTACTCTTTTGTGCATGTGTGTGTGTTTGAGCGAAGAGAGCTTTAATCTAGAGAGCCGATGGCAGAATATCTCAGCTGTGGTAAGGCACGTCCATGACCTTGTGTATGAATGTGTGCTTTTACACAAATAGATTTCTTCGAGAGCCACGTACTCTGCCAGTCTGAACTTGAGCAAACTGTTGTGAGGTGGTCACCCGCACTTACTACAATAACTCATTAACACCTGGCTGCTCAACCTTTCTAAAATGTGTTGCCCCCCCTTTTTTTTTGCATCAGTAGATCAGAATTAGTGACTGGGATGCACTCACGAAGAATATGAAGCAGGTCACTGTTGTCCATATTTTCTCACCATGAGTACTCTGCTGGCCTTAACAATTTTTTTTTTTATAAAAACACAGATTTATAGGAAACAGACTTCATAGGTTTCACAATGACTTTGGCTGATGTTAAGAGTTAAAGCCATGTAGCAATTACTGATATCCTATAAAGACGCTGTCTATGACTGTGAAAACAGTGATTAGATGTTGCCACAGAATTTAATTCATCAGCCAATGTTTCTAATTTAGTCAACTATCACGAATTCGCCCTCATCCTTGTGAGAAACTTGCTTTTAGACCATGATGGGCATGGATCCTCCTTCCCACCCCCACCCCCACCCCCTCCCACAAAGAAATATTTTGGTACATTTAATGAGAAGTGGTGTGAAGGCAAAGAATCTGGCTTCGGAAAAGTCGATAATTTCACAGTTGAATTAATTCTTTTGTTGGCATTCTTTCGCCTGTCAAGTTTTGAGGGGAGGCATAGACTAATATGCCTGGCTGCCAGCAAGAAATATAAGGATTTGGAAAAGGTGCTAGTTGAAAATAATACTTGTTTTAAGCAGACGGTGACCACTGAAAAAGCTGCAAGGTTAGAAAAAAAAAATAATTACACTGTTGTGTGTTTTGGCATATGAAAAACAAAAAATATTGTTATTGCGTCGCAGGTCTTTTGGCCTGTGTTGCCCTCGTATTTCTTTCTCTCTGTTACCGCAGCATTTTTCATTGTCAGTAATACAGCTATTGCTGATCTGTTGATGCTATGAAGGGTCAAACTCATCTCTATCTGTCTGCTTCTTCTTGGGTGTCTCTTTCATCTTGCTCCATCACCTGACATGACTAAGTGTTTTTCTCTCTTTTACTTTTTTGTCAACTCACAAGAAGACCAACATTTATATACTGTGTGAAATCTCCTTCCCCCGAGCTTGGCTCACCATCCTCAGCAGTCTTGCGCATGAGTCATACATTGCGGAACACACATACGCACACACCTGAGCCACTTACCCAGCCAGTGTTCTCCGGTGATCTTGCCAAATCCCTCACGATAAGATTCCCATCCTCTGAAGAAGTTGACTGAGCCGTCCTCCCTGCGCTGAATCACCTACACAGTCAACACAGCAAGACAAGAGTTCAGGGGTCAGATGAGATTCAGCTCACGTGGTGTGCTTCATCATCCATTGTGATGACTCATTCTGAGTCCCTCTGTTGGTCGCTGAGCTCATCCAGAACTAAACTAAATGAACTCATAAATGCTTGCTCTTTCACAAATTAATAATGCAAACGCTCTTCCCACTAAAAAGGCAATTTGTCGGAAGATAATAAAAGGAATCCATTAAATCTTGACTGACTTTGAATCAAATTGCAGGGGAATCTGCATATGTAATTGAAAAAAAATCCAAGAAAAGAGATGATATTCATAAAATGATAATTCTAAATACACACAGAAAGATGAAATTGCTTTTCACCGTGTATCATAAAAGTCTCTAAAAACTGTGGTGCGCAATGAAATTATATGATGGGCTTTTTATAGCATCCCTTCCAGTAAGAGAAACAAGGAAAACCTTAGTAGATACTTAGCGATTTAGCTTAGCCGTGCGCATATGCATGACTGAGGGTGCAGCATCTGTAGCGCCAAATGAAACACTCTATCTATTACAAGTGCTGACATCCCAAGCATCAGGCCGAAGATGAAAGGAAATTGGAAATGTGCTTCAGAAGAGGAAATGCATGCAGATGGAAAACGGTCTAGGACCTACTGTTGGAAGACTGTGTAAATGGCAAAATGACAAAAGAAATTCCCCGAGACAGTATATATTCAGCATGACTAATCCCCAAGCATACCACAAGGTACCAGATGGCACCAATAGCCATATTTGCTTTTAACATCCGCACAGACAAAGAAACCCTGCTGAGCGACAGTTATGTCCTAATCATCTTCATCCTCATAATTGTCTCTGAAATGATCATCTTAATCTTCATTACTGAATCATCATCATCACTTATCACTGCAGGAATTTTTCTCCTCGTTCTAGATCGATATTTTCTCTGATACTGGTAGCTGCCCTAGTTCATTCTGAAGTCACTAATGGAAATGTGGGTTTTTATTTATTTATTGTTTTTTTTTATGTCAGATACACAGATCAGATGTATCTGACATAAAGCTGTAAAGGAAATGCTTTCGAATGTCTGGCAGTTAATCGCTTATGATTACTATTATTTGTTTTTAACAAGACTAAATTATTTCCTAATATTATGTGACACTAAAGTGTTGGAGACATTATACTGAACCAGGATAAAACAGAAGACCTAAAACGCTCAGAAATATCAAACACATGTCATGGTCTGCCAAAGACTCCAATCTGTCCCACTGGATGGCTTTGGAAAATGCATTTACATAAGTTTTACAGCTTTTCAGCGTCATAAAGACCTTCCTTACAGCCATTCACAACATTTTATGATTTTTACCATGGGTTTACAGTAAAAAAAAAAGAGAAGAGAAGAGAAGAGAAGAGAAGAGAAGAGAAGAGAAGAAAAAAAATAACATTCTGTCAATCATGAAATAAAATCAACAATTATTACTGGACAGAATTTAATAATGAGCTAACAGAACTTTTACAAGATTTATTGCTTACGACTTCAGCCAAGAATATACATATTTCACAATAATATAGCAGCTTTTCTTTTTCATATGTAAAAATTAAGATGTATTTTTAAAATTGCATTTCTTATATTAAAATTCCTCGGGGGTTAAATGTGTAGTTAAACTTTACACTGCCAGCAAGCAAAAATGTAAAATGAGTTTAACTCCTTTAGATGTGATTATTTAATTATTTATATTTTGGACAACAATCACTCTCAAAGGAATGACAACACAGAGGAATACAATATATTTTTTATTGGCTACACAGGCTCACTCGCACCTGGATAAGGGAAAAGGCACGGTCAGGATCCTGTTCCTTGACTTTTCTAGTGCCTTTAATACAACCCGGCCGTCTGCTCCAGGAAAAACTGAACAGGCTGCAGGTGGACCCCTGCCTGGTTGCCTGTATCTCCAACTACCTCACTGACAGACCACAGTACGTCAGGCTGAAGGACATCACATCTGACACTGTGGTCAGCAGCACAGGAGCACCACAGGGAACTGTGCTGTCCCCTCTTCTCTTCACCCTGTACACCTCTGACTTCTGCTATAACTTTGAATCATACCATGTTCAGAAGTTTGCGGATGACACAGCCATCATGGGGTGTATCTCAGATGATGTACAGGAGTCTGGTGAGGAACTTTGTTACATGGAGTCACACAAACCACCTGCAACTCAACACCTCAAAGACCAAGGAACTGGTTGTGGACTTCAGGAGGTCCAGACCAGGTCCACTGCCAGTTCAGATAGAGGGAGAGCAGGTGGAGGTGGTC
>VVHJ01002833.1:8515-18604 GCA_015107715.1 Tylochromis polylepis | reverse complement strand
TTATTGTGGGCAGTATAAGGTACACCTGTGCACTACTCATGATGTCAGATCAGCATCTTGATGTGGCACACCTGTGAGGTGGGATGGATTATCTTAGCAAAGCAGAAGTGCTCACTATCACACATTTAGACTGATTTGTGAACAATGTTTGAGAGAAATGGTAATATTGTGTATCTGGAATGAATTTTAGATCTTTAAGTCCATCTCATGGAAAATGGGAGCAGAAACAAAGGTGTTGCGTTTATATTTTTGTTGAGTGTATATCAATTCTTTAGTACTAATACGTGAACGGTGTTTTATAGCTTGTGTTTTCAAGTGTACACACCCTCGGGTCTTCATGCAGTGTACTGGTCCTTTAGTATCAGTGACAGGGTTTGTAACAGCAGTGGTTGGGTCTGTATTTTCTCGCTTTCTTCCTGAGATCGCCTCAAAGGGGCTGAGTGATTACTGAGGTCAGAACCTCCACTAAAGGCTCCACTTGGCCCGGTGATGGTGTGACAGCCCATCAGCGTGTTCTGACCAGTGTCTTGCCTCTGATCTGCCTCCACGCTTCACAGTAGGGAAGGCGCGCTTTTCTTCATCGGCCTCGTTCACTCTTCTCCAAACATGGCGCTTTTGGTCGTGACCATCAGCTTCAGTTTTGGTCTCACTGACCAGGCGCTGTTTGGCTTTTGGTTTTGTGGCACGGATGCGGTTTCACAGGAGCAGCTCCTCATTCCCAGCGCGCTCCTCCGGCCTCTGATGGCACTCAGCACCCAGGCGAACTCGTTTCATTTGAACTCGGTCGAGCAGTTTTGTGCATGAAAGCAAAGCTGGAGTGCACGGTGCTGCGATGGCGTGACGTCACCCTGATCTGGGTCTGAATCTCCTTCTGCGTCAGTTTATTAGGTTAACGGGTGATTCTAAACGAGCCGATGCATGAACATGCGTGAAAAAGACAAATGTGGCGGGCACCGCAAAGCTCTGAATGATTCTGTGACACGCACGAGAAGCCCGCCGCTCGCAGCAGCAAATCACCAGCTCGCTCTGAATCCTTGGGACACAAACAAGCAAACAGCATCTGAGTGCAAAGATTTCAGTTACGTGTTAATTAGGAGTCGCTATTGTGTTTTTTTATTTTACAATTTTATTTTTATTTAGTGATTCTATTGTCTGTCTGAAACAGTTATAATGCTTGTACATGAATATCGCTGACACAGGTAGAGCTGACCGTAGTTATATGGAGCTTATTCCTGATTACCTGCAGCCCATCACGTTTATGGGGAATAAAGAGACAAAGACGTAAGAGCAAGACCGACACTGGAATCACAAGCTGTGTTTGTCCTTCTTATTCCAAACTAGATGTCTGCAATTAATCATCTCACTGAGCTGGTTTTTTTCTTGTTATTGCAAACACAGACCTGACACACACGAAAAGTCTTTGAATGACAGAAAGCTGGATATTGGCTTGTTTATGGGAGCTCTTCGGAGCTTCGTGGTTTCCCCTGAAAACAGCTTAAAAAGGCTTCTCTCAGTCTATAAATATTCATATTCACGACATCAGAGTCAGGAAGAAGAAGCACTCTGACCTCTGCCTCAGACAAAGGTTGAATGATCACAGCTCAAACATGAGTAAAACATCGCGTAATAAAATACAAGAAATGGAAACAGCGGCTGTCAGCATTCATCAGCAGAGGTCTGCTGTGCTCTGCATGACCACACTGAACTGTTATTACATGTCAGCCAAGCTTTAATGTGCTTATATTTATAATTGTGTTATGCTGTGATTGACAGCGTGTTTTATATTTAACACTTTTTGCTGTTTCCACGTGCAGGTCGGAGGTCCAGCGGGTGTACAGAGCAGGGCTTCCCTCTGAAACCTTCCGATTACCGGCTTCAGTGAAGGCCAAACCGAGTCTGCCTCCCTCGCTGCTCGTCTTCACCGGATTCATCGGAAAGTTTTCGGTAAAACCAGCAAACTGAAGGGAAAGCTCGCGCTTTGTTACTGGCATGACTCCGCCCACTGCCCGCTCCCGCTCGCTGATTGGCGGTAGGAAAACCACCGCTGCCGCGTCAGTGGAAAACTCAGCTGCCAATCAAAAAAAAGGGCGGGGCTTACAGCTGGAGTTAATATACTCCAGGCAGGCGTGAAGAAGTGGCGGCGGAGAAGCGTTGAGAAGAAAGAAGAAGAGAAGAAGAAGAAGAAGGAGGACGAGGAGGAGGACCGGGAGCCGGCGGCTAAACTCGGATGATCCAGCAGCGCGCGAGGGAGAGGAAGAGGAGCCTGCGCTGGAAATGGAGGAAGAGCACGAGCAGATGAGACCGCTCCTCACATCTGTAAGTTCCCCCTGAAGTGTACCTGTTAGCCGGCGGCTAGCGCCTCCTCCGCGGACTGCGAGCCGTCGAGCCCGCGGAGGAGTTCTGGACCCAACATGGTGTCGGAGAAGCCTCCCCGGGGGCCGCCTCACCGGTCCCCGGGTCGGCCGCTCACCCGGTCGGAGACAAAAGGCTGGCAGCCGACCGCTTTTGTTTTTTCGGGACCACGCTGCTGCCAGGAAGTGAAGTAATGATGCGCGCTGGGCCAAACTGCGTTCAAAAACGCGCTAATTATGCGCGATCGGGCTCCGGGCAGGTCTGGCGAGCCGCTGCAGGAACACAGAAGGCTGGGTTTAACCGGGACGAAGTGAGCTTAAAGTCGGCGTGCATCACATCCACACACGCGGTTTACTGTCTTCAAACTCCCTCCTTCTCCTCTCACCAGCTCCAAACCCGAAATGTGCAGTTTTTACTCCTTTAAACCAGATTAAAAACGTCCTGCTCGATAACCAAACTTCCCCGTTCATGGCGACTGGACGGTGCTTTTAGTGGAGACGGGCACGTGTCTTCAGTGCGTGCGCGCGCCGTGTGTGATTGCCGCCGATCGTAAAATGAGCTGTTTTTCCCGTGGACTTTGGCGTGGGCTGTCCACCCCATCAGTTATATGTGGAGAAAAAACAGGATTGTGAGTAGGAAGCTGTCGGGACCCGTGGGTTCATTCATACCGCGCGAGGCCCGGGCAGGACAGCGCTTACCTCCCTCCGGTGGTACAGTCAGCAGACCACGTGGAGATGAGTGTGTGTGTGTGGCGTGATTCACGTTTAGTTTGGAGGACTGTGACGGGTCTCTGTGGAGTGGACTTCATGTGGATAAAAAAACCACGCTCACCATAGTGAGGCTGGACCTGCCTGACTTGGAGCATCCTCATCAGGAGGGCTGGATGCTGCTCTGCCGTTACCATGGAGACCAGATCTGAAGCAGGGTCGGTTTAACTGAGAACTTCACTGATTGTGTGTGTGTGTGTGTGTAAAAGATGCTCCAAACTGCATCAAACACCCGAGCGTCACATCGACAGCATTTCTTCCCCTCCTCGGGTTTATGACAAATGGAGCGTTTGTGGTGGCTCATTGTTTGCAGACGTGCTGGAGGACGCTTCGATGATTCGTATATAAGTTTTTATGTCATGTTCAGTTGAATAAAAATATCTGGGATAAACGGTTTCTCATCAGCAGCCCTTCGGAGCTTCGTAGCGTAAATCGATTACAGAATTGGGTTTCATAAAACCTGAGAGGTTGGTAGGTTTGGGATCATCCTACAGACGGGCCCCGTCTAACCCTCACGGTGCAGACCCATTTAAACTAGAGCTGTACAGCTGAAGTGCCTGAAGGGAAGCCCAGTCCTGTAAGCAAACATTCAGATTCTGGTTTTATCTGTAAATGTGCATTTAACTATATTTTTACTGCCATGTGAACAGATTGTGCTGTAACTAAAAACGCTTTGGGTGTCAAGGACCCTTTCCTCAAATCGCTAACGTTAACCAATGCGCGGCTCCCGTCGCATCGCAAACTCCACGCAAGGATGAAAACTGTGACTGATGTGGATTTGCAAAGACACAACTTTAGCTGCTGTGTTGGCAGGTAAGGCCTCGATCACACAGGCCTCGAGACCAGTTGGCAACTTCCTGACAACCTCCTGGCCGTAGTAAAGTTAAATGGCAGTTAACTTTCTGTGATCAGAGACATAAAAACGAGTGAAACGTGAAGCGGTACGATGAAAACGTTTGCAGACTTTACCCCAAAATAAGGTTTTTAGAAGCTTAACGCTGTCGCTGCACAATTCCCAGAAATGTCACTTCAGATTAGTTAGTCGAGTTATTTCTCTCTTATTGAGGGATTTCTCCGCAGGTCGGGTAACAGTTCGATAAACCGGCTCTGCGCGATGAAGCCCATCTGACCAGTCAGGACCATCAGGGTCAACATCAGCAGGTCGTCAGGACCTCCAGTACGTACGCTGCTCGTTCAGCGGTTGGGTATGACGGAGCAGGAGAACGACTTCTCAGATCAGCTCATCGGCCATTTAGTCGTCAGAGGACGGGTCACATTTCGCTCTGTAGTGTTAACCCCGTGTACGCGGGCTTTCGTCGGCCCCTTAGACATGTACCCGTGCACGTTCCTGCTCCGTGAGACGATCCAGCTTCGGCGCCAAGCTGTCCTCTCTCGTGTTCTTCCCGTCTGCGCTGTGTCTCTTAAACCTTTGAGCTCACCTGTCTGTGACTCAGATCGGCTTTCGCGTCTCGGGTGATGAAAGCGGCACAGCCCCGTGTGATGTGTGGTTACTCTAGCCCAGTGCTTCTCAGGCCTTTTTCACAACTGGATCCCCGTTTTTAACATGTTTTTAACCGACCAGAGCGCTTTGGTCCACTTGCATTCATCGTGTCGCTGCTGGTAGAGAAGAGTCGGGCTCTTGGACACAGATATCAGAAACTGTCGTCCTGCTCAGTCCCGCGGCGAGGTGTTACAACATGTGACTGAACTCAGTATGAGATGTGCTTCACAAATGTGCGTTGTGTGGATGTGGCTGCAGCAGCGGGACACTCTGCGCTGTGTTATAATGGGTCTCTGTGGGAGCTCTGGTAGGCACACGGTGCACGCACCGAGGATTTGTGTCAAACGCACAAGTCGTGTTACCACAAGAGTTTCTCCTAAAACGGAAACCGTGACTGTGAAAGATACTAAAGCTGCTTTCAGTCGTCAGAAGGCCAAAGCTTCTTGACCCGGTGTAATCTTGGTCACGTCAATAAAGCAGAGCCAGGGCTGCAGAGCAGACTGGGCTTCCCTTTGGTTTCAAGATGAGAAATTGAGGATAAAATGAACTCCAAGTTTGCACCAAATATTCACGACTGTGAAGAAGCTCGACGTAGAGTTAGCTTCAGGTAATTAATGAACGAGCGCCTTTCTTCACGTCCCTCCGCCCCGTCTCCTGTTCCGGTGCTCAATGTTCACGTCAAACACAGACAAACTCCCAATAACAAGCTCCGATTTTTCTGCTCCTGGACCCGTGCGATCAATAAAGAAGCGATTCATCTTTAATGGTGAATCATACAAAGCTGCAAGAAAAAAAAACAAGGGCTGAAAATAAAAAGGTCTAAGTCCAAGTACCCCTCAGGGCTTCGAACCCCTAACCTGTAGATCAGGACTCTGTTAAAGGCTCATATTCAAACTGCATCACGCTTCATATTCCTCTCCCGGTGAACCTGCAGATTTGCACCCTCGACCTCCGGTGTTTGTGCGTCTTTGTCTCGAGCAGATGCGATTCGTGCGGAACGCTCCGGTGTTTAATCTGCCGCTGACTTCCTGTCTGTGGGGGCTCCGAGGAAGCCGAGGTGAAACTTTTCACTCCCTTCATTGAAATCGGCCTCGGCTGTGAACAATGCGAGGCCGCGTGGTGGCCGCGGCGCTCTGACGGAGCAGGTTATTGTTGCTGAGGATGGAGGAGGAAGTGGGAGCTCTCTGAAGGCGTCCGGCTCGACGATAATGCGGCATTTATTAGACTCTTTGATCCAGAGCAGCAGCAGCAGGTCAGCACAGGTAGGCCCAAACCCGGGCCTGATCCACAGCTGCTCCGAGTTATCTACCTGTGAGCCCACAGTCAGTGGGGCTGAGAGAGCAGGGTGCTGTGTGCGTGTGAACTCCTGTCAGCTCAGGTTTCCCCGAGTTGTTTCTTTCCGCGGTGGCGTTCAGGTGTCGGCTTGCGGCTTTTGTTTCACGTGTACACATAACTGTGAGACGATGGCTGCGCTGTGATTTCTGCCTGTGTTTACGTTCACAGAGAGAAAGCTGGGCTGGAGCCGCTAAGCTGCTTTCACGCGTGACCACAGAGACGCGGGACAATATTTTCCCTCCTGCTCGCTCTGAATCGCCTGCACTCGTCTTACATGTGGACGGCTGAACATTGTAGGGAGGCAGCAGGTTAATGACTGTTTGAAGGAGGGAGAGAATCGCGGTCCAGAGATTATTTTTCCTAACTAGGTTATAGGATGCCTGAGGGACTCGTGTTGACATCGGCAGACTCGTCCTCGGGAGGCTCAACGCTCCCCGGGGGGAGACGTTGGAGCGAAACCCAGCAGGAAACCCCGTCTGCAGGGAAAATATAGAAGAAGAAGCCATACGGGACGGATGGCTTCGACCTCAGCTGCTTACTGGCCGACACGTTTCTATAATAGTTATTATAGATGCAGTGATGCGGATTAACACTGGCTCACTTCATTTTTATGCCGCATAGAGAAGAAGTCCTCAAAGCGAAGAGAAAAGTCAAATGTTGACGGCTCGGTGTCTTTGAAGTGGACCGGTTCTGGTTCTGATCCGTGGCTGGTGTGTAGGCCTCGGTCACACAGGCGCACAGACTGGTTGCCAACCAGGTACGTGTTGCCAGCCGGTCGGCGAGCGGTTGCTGGAGGTTGCCGGTCGTTGCCAGGTGAAGTCGGCTGCAGACGGGGCGCCGCCGGTGCAGGTTGATGCGGTCGTGGCGTCACACAAACTGGAAATCCTCCGTCTGGCGCCAGTGTATCAGTGCCCTGTGTTACTGTCCGCATAAACGTATCTTTCCAGGACGAGGCTGGTGAAAGTTTCATGTTTGGTTTAGATTATTTCCATCTTGTGAAATAAGAAATACAAATTTGCGCCGATTAGATAAACGGCTGGAGGCGAACACTTTGACCCTTAAGATATGAAACGTTTGGAGGTTTCGTTTAGTGTGGGGCTCGTAAGCTTCTGATTGACTCGCTCGTTTCTCCTGGTGATTAAACGACGAGCAGAGAGAGCAGCAGATGTTTGAACCACCGGCATTAAATTAGCGATGTGAGCGGCCAGGACGGACTGAGAGTCGCGGCGTGTCACGTGGGCGCTGTTAGCATCAGTGGCATGCTAACAACACTTCATATCAGTTATCGATGCTGGAAGTTTGAATATGGATGTTCCTTAATTAGAAAAAATGTTTTCCTGGTAAAATTCTGTTTTTTTTCTCATTATTTAATTTTTTCACCTGTAAATTTGACCTTTTGTTCCCCTCATAAGAGTGTGAGCTTTGCCACAATGGATTTCATTATTTTTGAATAAATGAATAAATTTGCTGAATATTACACTCCCATAGCGATCCCTTAATTTGCATTTCTATCAAATTGAGCTAAAATATTTTACAGGTATAAATAAATGAGGGCAGCTATGAAGACTGGAAAGGTGGTTGGTCCAGGCCACACACTCGTGCAGGTGTGGAGGCGTGCAGGAGAGAGGGCAGCGGACTTTAGCGCGATCCTGAGAGGGAGAGGAGGCCTGAAGCGAGGTGCAGGAGAGAGGTGGGGATCGGGGAGCAGCAGCGTGGCTTCACAAAAAGCTCTACAGATGTGCACGAGGAAGTCAGGAGCGAGTACAGCAGGGTGAGGGTGGTGCACAGCAGTGTGAGGGTGGAGCACGACGTGTGTGAGGACACCGGTGAGGTGTGACGGACGAGTTTAAGGTGGGGGTGGCAGTTTGGCGATGGACAGACTGACAGATGAGGTCAGGCGGGAGTCTCTGTGGATGATGACGTTCGCAGACGACACCGTGATCTGCAGTGAGAGCTGCGGGCAGGTGGAGGAGAAGCCTGGGCAGGTGGAGGTCTGCTCTGGACAGAAGAGGAATGAAAGTCTGAAGCAGAAGATGTGTGTGACTGAGAGGGAGACGGGCGGAGAGGTGTAGCTGATGAAGAAGAGACCTCTGTCCCTGCCTGTTCTTCGACGCCTGTCTCCACAGCGCCCCCTGTTGTGCCCTTTATTTCTATGCAGATATAATGCACAACTCTGCCGTTTGTCACCCCGCTGCGTTCCCCGCTGAGCCGTCTGTCTTTTAACTCTGATTTCACAGAAGTTGCCGGAACTCATTTTCAGATCGACACCACATGTGGAGCACGCGGAGAGAGGCACGCCGGTGTGAAGCATCCTGGGTAACTACGTGGTGTTCGCGGCTCCGGTGGTAGCGGGTCGCCCCATAATTACAGTCCTGACGGTTCAGTGGCGGCTCCTCCCGCTGCGTCTGAACGGAGGAACGGCGTCGTCTGTCTGCCGTCACCTCAGTTATTTCTCGTAAAGAACGAGGCCACGTGTGATTGGATCATAAACTTCTAAAGATACTCGCCATTTCAAGCGTCCTCGGTCAACCAGGGTCATTCTAGAAGACTGCTCGAGCTCTGTCCTTCAGTTGTTTGGGGTAAATATCTGGTACTGTGAGACCGTCAGGATGCTTGTGGTTAAATATTTGGTTGTAGACTTGGAGTTTGAATGTAGGCGACTGAGATTTGATGACGCGGAAGACGCATAATATCGTTTAAATCAGTTTCCTCAAACAACTCACCAGCAGAGGGCAGCGTGTACTGGTCAGCGCGTGGCTGAGCTCAGCGAGCTGTGAAACTGCGAGTGCTAAACGGTTATCGAGTTGATCGGGTCGCATCGATAACGGCGAGCTGTCCTGACTTTAAGGAGGCGTTTGCGTGGATGATCCCAGCCGGGAACTCTTTATTCCCATTATTCTGACATCACGTACGAGCGTCGCGTTGTTTTTAATTCATTTCCAGCCTCTCTGTTTTGTTTTTTCTGACTTCCTGTTATTGAAGCCACATTGAAACAGAAGAAAGGAGGTCCGACCGGCCTCGGTCATCACTCACAGGCAGACGCACATGCTGCGATAATACAATCATGTCACATTTCCGCACTCCGGAGGCCAGTCCTCCTCCTCGGGCTCACTGAGGCTTTGTTCTGCCGTGGCGCCTGATGGCTCCTGATAATTATCAGAGCGAACCGCTGTGTGTGTTACCCGACGGCCGTGTGCTGAAGTCAGCAGTCGCATTTCCAGAGCAACGCGTCACCTGTGGCCACAAGTTTGAATATCAGCAGGGAAGTATTTGATCCGTGTTTCGTGAACAAAGCCTTTTATTCAGGATCGTGTCCGTATCCTGGTAACTGAATACCTGCTGTTTGGACCAAACAAGATGGTTCAAACCGTCATTTTAGCTTTCACCAATCTGTGCTAGCTCTTTCTTTGCTCTTTGGCCTTCACTGAGGAGCTTTTTAGTCGCAGCCTTGGTGTGAGGAACGCCATCATCAGCAGGCGCTAAAGGCCAAAGTCAGTTTGACCCCCTCAAAGCCCCCGTCATAAAAACCATGCAGGGGTTGAATACTTTAATTGTTTTAGGGCTTGTAGTTTGTGTTGTTAGGGGCATGGCCTTTTTGGCTGACAGGTGGCTGTAGTTGCTAGCTGTCTGCTTGGCTTCACTTCAGCTAACCTGAGTCCTTGAACTGCACCTGTGGACCAGGTTTGTGCTGTTGGAGCCTTTAATGACATCATCTGAACAAACAGGCATCAGTTTTGCTAAAATTCTAGGACTGTATTTTTTTTTACTGAGCACTGATTGGCGGTATCTTGTCTGTGGATGCTAAATAAGCTAGTTAGCATTAGCTGATAATTTGGTGCCTCCCCCTGTGTTTCCAAATACGGTCACTTCTGGCAAAATGCTAAACTCTAGGCTTCCTAATGTGAGTGATGTCATGTTGCTGCTTTCTGATTGGCCCTCTCGAGTATTTTGATCTGAACAGAGTACTCTGTGTACCCTTTCAGAGTACTGTCTGTGTAATCAGCCTCCTTTGGCAGCCACACACACACACACACACACACACACACACACACACACACACACAGACAGAACATAGATATTCAAAGGGAAAGAGCTACGTTCTAGGAGGCAACATATGTGAAGGGTGTGACACTT